>NW_026465349.1:0-12642 GCF_026875155.1 Cherax quadricarinatus
TTTTCCCTGGCTATCGGTAATTCCTACTTTGCTTTGGAAAAGTAAGGACTCATAGCCCTTGACAAGTTTGACGATGATACCCATATTCTGCTTAGTCAACTAGGAGGATCTGTTCCTTTTCCTTGGGACAGAGCGTCTACTCTTGGCTCGGACTTCCTTGGATGAGTCGTAGAGGATATTATTTGTGTGGGCAATCTATATGATGGACCCCTTTCCCCTTGGTCCCCTATCACGCTTAAAGCTTTGTGATTTAAAAATCTCCCAGCTTCGAACAGTACGAACTTTTAATTTTTTTCCCCATGACCTATCTGGTCTATAGGATGGGCTCGATTGAATTTTGTGTTTTACTTCGGGTTTACTTGTTACACGGGAGTGAACGGGTTGGGTAGGTCGCTTACCGAAAGGTTTTCGCAGGTTGGGGTTTCTCGTTGCTGGTTTGATAACCTGGCTGCTTTCAGATTGTACCAACCTCTGGGAAATCTCAAAGTTGTCTGCCAGCGCGGCAGTCTCTAACAACGTCGTTTGCGGATGGTTTAACAAGATACTGGCGAACTCCCTCGGGAAAAATTTTGCATACAAATCTTCAGTAACATTAATTGTGATAGATCTTTTAAAGTCGTGACCCGAGAAGCTCGACACCAACGTTCAAATGCCACTGCTTTCCCTCGGGCAAAATCTAAATTAAGTTTGTCCTGTTTCCCGTTTCATGGAACGAAAAGCTATTTGGTAACTAATAGGGAGCATGTCATATGCTTCTAAAATAGTTCTCTTTACTATTCGTAACTGGACATAAAACTCATATGGTAAGGAGGCGACACAAGACTGCGCCTTTCCTTTTATAGAGACGTTTGCAGCAATGTGGCCCATTTGTCTTTGGGCCAGCCCATTGAACATGCCTGATTCTAAAAAATTTCAAAGAATTCATCTAAGTCTGTTTCGTTAAACTTAGGTACCATCAGAGCTGCTTTATGCAAGTCAAATCCGGTTACAGTGCTCTTCCCCGTCTCTTTCTTCCGGAACTCCATTCTGAACATTAAAATGGTATAAAATACCGACAGTTGTTAGGTAAGACAAATATGCAACATTTTAGGTATCTTTATTTTGAAACGTTTCGCCTACACAGTAGGCCATCCTGTCACTTCATCTCCATATTGTTTCATTCTATGGAACAATGCTCTTCTCCAGACTGAGGGACTGACCACCTCAAAACTTTAAGGGTGATGGACTGATTACATCGTCTTCAAGTATCTTCTGCTTCTATCAACTTTTCTGTACTCGACTGGGGAAAAGCCTACTGTGTGGGCGAAAACGTTTAAAAAATAAAGTACCTAACTGTTGCTATGTGTCTTACCTAACAACTCCATTCTGCTTTGTTTCAAAAGAACCTTTCACGCCTAAATTCTTCCTCGTTAGACGTTTCTAGCTTCGATTTGAGAGTTTTGTAATAGTAATATGGGGTTTATTCTCTCTAGTTGTTCGGATGTAAAATTCCCAAGAGGTAATGACACGGGGGGAATTCGGGCGTCTTCTCCGGAAGTATTTTGGGACGAGCACCAGTCCTAAAATTATCCCCGTCATTTACTGAGAGGGTTCGTTCCAACCACCGATACATACTCCGGGGAAATGAACGGGGGAGAGCTTTGAGACTGGTCTGAGTAGTAAGGCCTTGTAAACCCTGGCCCAACTTCATTATTTAAGGCAGTTCCCGTCCGTGGATTTCTACTTCCTCGAACTGAGAAATAAAACTATCTTCCAAATCTAATTCTTGCATTGTTTGGGGGGTTTTCCCGGAAATAATCTATCCTTAATTAGGGACCTAAGGAGTCTCTGCGCTATGGTATCTATCATAAGGTATTTTCTAACTGTCTAGCTATTTGCCAACACATCGAAATTTTTAAAAAGTGTCAAGAGTAGCCTCGTTAATTCATCTAATAATATTTAATTTCTGGATCCATTTTCTTAATTCTCGCAAGGGAGCTTAATTTTAATGCAAAACAAATATGTACTTCAGGTAAGTAGCTCCCGGACAGACAACTCATTTGTTACGACTTAATCAAATCGAGAACAACGTCCAGTTTTTGGGCCCCTACTTAAACAAGATGGGTCCTACACAGATGACAGCAAGGAAATGAGTGAGCTACTCAAGTCCCAATATGACTCAGTTTTTAGCAAGCCGCTAACCAGACTGAGGGGTCGAAGATCAAATGAATTTTTTATGGGAGAGCCACAAAATTTGATTAACACAAGCCTTTTTCTGTCTCATAAACACGCTAGATAACAGGGATATTTCTACTCCTACTTAAAATTTGGTCAACTTGACAGACACGCACATGCATATATATATACATACATCTAGGTTTTTCTCCTTTTTCTAAAAGCTCTTGTTCTTCTGTATTTCTTCTATTGTCCCATGGGGAAGTGGAAAAGAATCTTTCCTCTGAAAAGCCATGCGTGTCGTATGAGGCGACTAAAATGCGGGAGCAATGGGCTAGTAACCCCTTCTCCTGTAGAAACTTACTAAAAAAGAGAAGAAGAAAAACTTTATAAAACTGGGATGCTAAATGTGCGTGGAGTAGTGGGATGACAAGAAACAGATGTTTTGCTGATGTTATGAACGAAAAGAAGTTGGATGTCCTGGCCCTAAGCGAAACAAAGCTGAAGGGGGTAGGAGAGTTTCAGTGGGGGGAAATAAATGGGATTAATCGGAGTTTTCTGGAGAGTTAACAAAGGAAGGGGTAGCAGAAATGTTAATGTTTCAGTTAGGAAGGAGAAAAGAGAAAAATGAATGTGTAAATTCAAGAATTATGTGGATTAAAGTAAAGTTGGATGCGAGAAGTGGGTCATAATAAGCGTGTATGCACCTGGAGAAGAGAGGAATGCAGAGGAAGAGAGAGAAAATTTTGGGAGATGTTAAGTGAATGTATAGGAGCCTTTGAACCAAGTGAGAAGTAATTGTGGTAGGGGACCTGAATGCTAAAGTGGGAGAAACTTTAGAGAGGGTGTGTGTAGGTAAGTTTGGGGTGCCAGGTGTAAATGATAATGGGAGCCCTTTAAATTGAACTTTGTATAAAAAGGGGTTTAGTTATAGGTAATACATATTTTCAGAAAAAGAGGAAAAATTAAGTATAAAAGGTATGATGTAGGGCGAAATGACAGTATTTGTTGGATTATGTATTAGTAGATAAAAGACTGTTGAGTAGACTTCAGGATGTACATGTTTATAGAGGGGCCACAGATATATCAGATCACTTTCTAGTTGTAGCTACACTGAGAGTAAAAGGTAGATGGGATACAAGGAGAATAGAAGACATCAGGGAAGAGAGAGGTGAAGGTTTATAAACTAAAAGAGGAGGCAGTTAGGGTAAAATATAAACAGCAAATTGGAGGATAGATGGGCTAATGAGAGCATGGGCAATGGGGTCGAAGAGGTAATGGGGAAGGTTTAAAATGTAGTGTTAGAGTGTTCAGCAGAAGTTTGTGGTTACAGGAAAGTGGGGCGGGGGGAAGAGGAGCGTTTGGTGGAATGATGATGTAAAGAGAGTAGAAAAGGGAAAAAAAAGTTAGCATATGAGAAGTTTTTACAAAGTAGAAGTGATGCAAGGAGGGAAGATTTATATGGAGAAAAAGAGAGAGGTTAAGAGAGTGGTGAAGCAATGAAAAAAGAGAGCAAATGAGAGAGTGGGTGAGATGTTATCAACAAATTTTGTTGAAAATAAGAAAAAGTTTTGGAGTAAAGATTAAAAAGTTAAAAAAGGGCCTAGAGAACAAATGGATTTGTCAGTTAAAAATAGGAGAGGAGAGTTATTAAAATGGAGAGTTAGAGGTATTGGGAAGATGGAGGGAATATTTTGAGGAATTGTTAAATGTTGATGAAGATAGGGAAGCTGTGATTTCGTGTATAGGACAAGGAGGAATACATCTTGTAGGAGTGAGGAAGAGCCAGTTCTGAGGTGGGGGAAGTTCGTGAGGCAGTAGGTAAAATGAAAGGGGGGTAAGGCACCGGGGGGTTGATGGGATAAAGATAGAAATGTTAAAAGCAGGTGGGGATATAGTTTTGGAGTGGTTGGTGCAATTATTTAATAAATGTATTGGAAGAGGGTAAGGTACCTAGGGATTGGGAGGAGAGCAAGCATAGTTCTTTTGTATAAAGGCAAAGGGGATAAAAAAAGGGGTGCAAAAATTATAGGGGGATAAGTCTGCGAGTATACCTGGTAAAGTGTATGGTAGAATTATTATTGAAAGAATTAAGAGTAAGACAGAGAATAGGATAGCAGATGAACAAGGAGGCTTTAGGAAAGGTAGGGTGTGTGGACCAGGTGTTACAGTGAAACATATAAGTGAACAGTATTTAGATAAGGCTAAAGAGGTCTTTGTGGCATTTATGGATTTGGAAAAGGCGTATGACAGGGTGGAAGGGGGGCAAATTGGCAGATGTTGCAAGTGTATGGTGTAGGAGGTAGGTTACTGAAAGCAGTGAAGAGTTTTTACGAGGATAGGGGAGGCCCCAAGTTAGAGTAAATTTGGAAAGAGGGAAATTATTTCCCAGTAAAAGTAGGCCTCAGACAAGGATGGTGATGTCACCGTGGTTGTTTAATATATTTTTAGATGGGGTTGTAAGAGAAGTAAATGCGAGGGGTCTTGACAAGAGGCGTGGAGTTAAAAGATAAAGAATCACACACAAAGTGGGAGTTGTCACAGCTGCTCTTTGCTGATGCACTTGTGTCTTGGAGATTCTGAAGAGAAGTTGCAGAGATTGGTGGATGAATTTGGTAGGTGTGCAAAAGAAGAAAATTAAAGGTGAATACAGAAAGAGTAAGGTTATGAGGATAACAAAAAAAATTTGGTGATGAAAAATTGAATTCAGATTGGAGGGAGAGAGTATGGAGGAGGTGAACGTATTCAGATATTTGGGAGTGGACGTGTCAGCGGATGGGTCTATGAAAGATGAGGTGAAACATAGAATTGATGAGGAAAAAGAGTGAGTGGTTTCACTTAGGGGGTCTGTGGAGACAAAGAACTTTGTCCTTGGAGGCAAAGAGGGGAATGTATGAGAGTATAGTTTTTTCAACGCTCTTATATGGGTGTGAAGCATGGGTGATGAATGTTGCAGCGAGGAGAAAGGCTGGAGGCAGTGGAGATGTCATGTCTGGGGGGCAATGTGTGGTGTGAATATAATGCAGAGAATTCGTAGTTTGGAAGTTAGGAGGAGGTGCGGGATTACCAAAACTGTTGTCGAGAGGGCTGAGGAGGGGTTGTTGAGGTGTTCGGAACATGTGGAGAGAATGGAGCGAAACAGAATAACTTCAAGAGTGTATCAGTCTGTAGTGGAAGGAAGGCGGGGTAGGGTCGGCTAGGAAAGGTTGGAGGGAGGGGTAAAGGAGGTTTTGTGTGCGAGGGCTTGGACTTCCAGCAGGCATGCGTGAGCGTGTTTGAAGGAGTGAATGGAGACAAATGGTTTTTAATACATGCGGCGTTGGAGTGTGAGCAAAGTAACATTTATGAAGGGGTTCAGGGAAACCGGCAGGCCGGAATTGAGTCCTGGAGATGGGAAGTACAGTGCCTGCACTCTGAAGGAGGGGTGTTAATGTTGCAGTTTAAAAACTGTAGTGTAAAGCACCCTTCTGGCAAGACAGTGATGGAGTGAATGATGGTTTAAAGTTTTTCTTTTTCGGGTCACCCTGCCTTGGTGGGAATCGGCCAGTGTGATAATAAATAAAAAAAAAAAGCCTATCCGATGTTATCCTGACGCCAAATGACTTCGAACAGGCGATAAATGACATGCCCATGCACTCTGCCCCAGGGCCAGACTCATGGAAACTGTGTTCATCAAGAACTGCAAGAAGCCCCCATGAAGAGCCCTTTTTCCCTCCTATGGAGAGGGAGCATGGACACGGGGTCGTCCCACAGTTACTAAAAAAAACAGACATAGCCCCACTCCACAAAGGGGGCAGTAAAGCAACAGCAAAGAACTACAGACCAATAGCACTAACATCCCATATCATAAAAATCTTTGAAAGGGTCCTAAGAAGCAAGATCACCACCCATCTAGAAACCCATCAGTTACACAACCCAGGGCAACATGGGTTTAGAACAGGTCGCTCCTGTCTTCTCAATATTGGATACACAAACAGCAGCAGCAGCAGCTGACGGTGGTACAACAGCAGCAGCAGCTGACAGTGCTACAGAAGCAGCAGACGATGCTACAGCAGCAGCAGACGATGCTACAGCAGCAGCAGACGATGCTACAGCAGCAGCAGACGGTACTCAGCAGCAGCAGAGCTGACGATGGTACAGCAGCAGCAGCAGCCGACGGTGGTTTCAGCAGCGGCAGGAGCTGACGGTGCTACAGCAGCAACAGCAGCTGACAGGCAGCAGCAGCAGCTGATGGTGGTACAGCAGCAGCAGCAGCAGCTGTACCACCAATAGTAGCGATGGTTGATTGGGGTTTATTATACAACCTGGCCAGCTCGGAGACACGCACTTTCCCCTTTCATACTTATCAATGATCTTTTCTTCATCTCTATAGTAATTCTCACACTTTTTGCTGTAGGGTTGGCACTAGAAGCTTTTCTTGGGGCCCATGGGTCACTTATTTTGGGAGATAAAGTCACCAAAAACACTGTAATAATACGAAATGTTCCGATTGTATGCTTGGATGTTACCGGGAGGCTGGCTGGTAAACAATGCCACCGGGGGAACATGTGAGCGTGGCTCAGGCCCCCACATAGACGCATCTCAGACGAACAGCGTTGAGCGGTTTTTAGCGGTATGCGAGGCAAAATCTTGGCGATAAAATGTAGCGGTATGCGGTATTTTACGTTATGTAAGGCCAACGGTATGCGGGGATCCACTGTACAGTGGACCCCCGCCTTACGATATTAATCCATTCCTGAGAGCTCATTGTATGCCGAAAATTATTGTAAGGTGAATTAATTTTCCCCATAAGAAATAATTGAAATCAAATTAATCTGTTCCTGACACCCCAAAGTATGAAAAAAAAAAATTACCACATGAAATATTAATTTTAATACACACATACTGAAGAAGACATGCACAGTTACTACTGTACTAAGAATAGAATACATGACGCTTACCTTTAACGAAGTCTGGTGATGATTGATGGGATGGGAGGAGGGGAGAGTTATTGTTTAGTAGGGGAATCCCCTTTCCCTAAGGACTTGAGGTAGCAAGTTCCTTTTCCGGAATTACTTCCCTCTTCTTTTAATGCCACTAGGACCAGCTTGAGAGTCATTGGACCTCAATCGCACAACATATCTGTCAATAGAGCTCAGAACCTCTCGTTCCTTTATGATTTGTCTAAAGTGGTTCACAACATTGTCATTGTAATAGTCACCAGCACAGCTTGCAATAGCTCTGTGAGGGTGATTTTCATCCATAAAGGTTTGCACTTCAACTCACTTTGCACACATTTCCTTAATCTTTGAAGTAGGCAACTTCTTCAATTTTTCTTTCCCCTCCTCTGAAGCAGTTTTCCTCAGGTCTGGCCTCTTGCTGTTGAAGATGATTTAGCAGCTCATCAGTGGTTAGTTCTTCATTGTCCTCCTCCACCAACTCTTCCACATCCTCCCCATTAACCTCCAACCCCAAGGACTTCCCCAATGCCACAATTGATTCTTCAACTGGCATACTCTTCTCAGGGTTAGTCCCAAAATCCCTTTTGTCTACACATTCTGGCCACAGTTTCTTCCAAGCAGAGTTCAAGGTCCTCTTAGTCACTCCCTCCGAAGCCTTGGCTATAAGGTTTACACATCTGAGGATACTAAAGTGATCTTTCCAAAACTTTCTTAGAGTCAATTGAGTGTCTGAGGTCACTTCAAGGCACCTTTGAAACAGAGCTTTTGTGTAGAGTTTTTTGAAGTTTGAAATGACCTTCTGGTCCGTGGGCTGCAGGAGAGGGGTGGTATTAGGAGGCAAAAACTTGATTTTAATGAAGCTCTTGTCCCCAGAAAGTTGCTCTGCCAAGTCTGAAGGATGACCAGGAGCATTGTCTAATACCAGGAGGCACTTATGGTCCAGTTTATTTACCATTAGGTAATTTTTCACATTGGGGGCAAATGCATGTGTAACCAGCCATAGAAAAAGTCCCTAGTGACCGATGCCTTACTGTTTGGCCTCCACAGCACACACAAATTAGCCTTGAGGACATTGTTTTGAATGAACGCTCTGGGAGTTTCAGAGTGATACACTAATAAAGGCTTCACTTCGCAATCACCACTAGCATTAACACACATCAGAAGAGTAAACTTGTCTTTCATAGGCTTATGTCCAGGCAGTGCTTTTTCCTCCTGAGTAATATAGGTCCTGCTTGGCAATTTTTTTCCAAAACAGGCCTTTTATGTCCAATTAAACATTTTTTCAGGTTTCAGTTTTACTGTCTATGTAGTCCATAAATTTCCCTTTCACATATTTTTCTTGTTTTTTGGCGAACGGAAGCGTCGCCTGCCTTTCACATGTTATGCCCTACGAATCTTAAATCTCTCAAACCAAACCCTTTTTGCGGGCCCTTAAGTTCACTCTCTCCCCATAGTTGTAGGCATTTTTCTAATTTAAAAATCGTCATGCACTTCCTAGCCTTTCAATATGATCATTTGAGAGATGCTATCTCCCCCTATCTGTTTTTCGTTTATCCACACAAATAACAGTCTCTAAAAATCTTCTAAACTTGCAATCTTTTTTCAAAAAAAAGTTTGCACCTTTTGCAGAACAGCTTCCTTGATTCCCTGTTTGTTGGCCGGGAAAGTAGGATGGTTGTTTGGTTTTTGTTGTACAACTGGCCGCTCAGAGGCAGCACTCCACTTTCATACTTTTTTATATATCCTTCTTCATTTCCAATTAATTTTCCCCCTTTTTTACCACGGGTTGGCACTAGAAGCTTTCTTGGGGCCCTGGTGACTTATTTTGAGCTAAAAAGCACTAAAAACACGTGAAATATGAAAGTCTGAATGTATCTTTGATGCAACCGCACGGGCGGGCTTGTAACACTGGCACCCATGGGGCACCCTGAGGCCACATGGGGGAGTGTCCCCACGAATACTGGGGCGATTTTTTTCTGTGAACGAGGAAAAATTTTTTGCTTTCAAATGCTAGTTTGCAAATTTAACGTAACGGGGGGGGTCCATGTACATAAAAAACCCCAGTGCATAAGCGTAAGTTTGTCAGAAACCCTAAAGGGGTTAAGTGACAATTTTTTATTTAGTAAGCTTATAAAAGTTTGACATTTTAAAAATTGTAACTGATTCTCTGTAACCATAAATGCTCTCAACTCTTAAGCAAAAAATTGGGGCATGCTTGTGTAGAACCCAGCACAGGTATGGTAGGATTGTGGACATGGGTCGAGTGACATGCTTGGATTCCATCTCAATTGGTTTCAATGCATGATAGAACGATAAATTTGGCAAGCTGTATGTTTCAAAGAGGGAGTAGTTTACAATCTTGGCTTGTCAGGTAGTATTTTGAGAACAAAAATCAAAAAGAACTTCGTGAATTTTATGGACTTAAGGCTCAGGGGATTGACACCAGGATCCACTATATCTTCTTCATGCAGGAGGACCCACATGTCTAGGGTGCCACCAAAAAAAAGCAGACTTTTGGGATGTCACTACCGCCCGGCTCGGCGGGTTAAAGTATCTTTGGCATTTTTAAATCACCACCCCAGATGTAAACCCAAAAGAAAAGTAAAATTTGCCCAAAGGTTATTGTCCACCTTGCATCATTATGTACTGGAGTGTGAAAAATTAATGAATTTAGAAAAAAAATCACCAGAAGTGTTCAAGAAAGGCTAAGTATTTTATCCAAGTGGTATATTATGACCTTTGGAGAAATACCCCGACTTTGCTAGCTGAAATAAAGATTACCAACATTGTGGGTTTTGGTGTGGTTGTGTTGTTGTGTGTGTGTGTGTGTGTGTGTGTGTGTTGTGTGTGGTTTTTGTGTGTGTGTACTCACCTAATTTGCTCACCCAATTGTGGTTGCAGGGGTCGGACTCAGCTCCTGGCCCCGCCTCTTTCCTGATGCTACTGGTCCTCTCTCTCTCGCTTCCCGAGCTTTGTATACCTCTTCTTAAAAAATGTATGGGTTTTGCCTCCACTACTTCATTGCTGGCTATTCCACTTGCTGACAACTCTAGATGAAGAAATACTTCCCAAAAGTCCTTGACTCGTTGGTTTTTTCACTTCCTTGTGACCCCTTGTCCCTGTGTCCCCCTCTGGAAAATCCTATCTCTGTCCACCTTTTCTATCCCCCCAGTATCTTTTATGCGTTATCATGTCTCCCCCCGCCCTTCTTCCTCCAGTGTCGTCAGTCCCCATTTCCTTAACCTTTCCCCGTAGACATTCCCTTGAGCTTTGGGGTAGCCTTTTTGCAAACCCTTTTTACTTTCTCTAACTTCTTGACGGGTTGACCAGGTGTGGGGGCCAGACTGGTGCGCATCTCCAGAAAGGGCCTAAAATACACATGTACATGTCTTGAAAGATTTCCCTTTTTAAGTATGGCGCATTCTCAGGGTTTTCAGGCCCCCGTATCTGCAGCGGTTATTGGTTATGTGTGCCTCCGGGATGGCTCGGTGTTTTGGTCACCCCCAAAGGGCTTTTTTCCCCGGTGAGGTCTGATCTTTGTTTCCCAATAGCCTTACTCTGTCGCGTTTCTTTGCCCCTCCCAATCTTCATGACTTTGCATTTGGCTGGATTGAATTCGAGAAGCCAGTTACTGGACCACATGCCGCCTCTCCAGGTCTCTTTGCAGTCCTGCCCCATCTCGTCCGTTTTTTTTCTCATCAACTTCACGTCATCGCGAACAGGGACACTTCAGAGTCTATTCCTTCCTTTTATGTCGTTCAATAATCAAAAAAAGCACTGGGCCCAGAAAGCCCCTGTGGGACCCGCCCTAACAGGCGCCCACTGTGATACCCCTTTTCCCTACCAGGGGCTCGTTGCTGCCCCCCTGTAGGGATTCCCTTATCCCTTCAGTGCCCTTCCTTTTTCGTGTGCCTGATCCCCCGCTTCTGCACTAATCTCTTTTGGGAAAATGTTCAAAGGCCTTTCCCGCAGTTGGAAAACGCAATCTACCCAACCCTCTTTATTTTTATTTTTATTTCATAAAACTCAGGGGGTTTTGGGTACAGTTTTCCCCATAACCCATGGGGGGTTTTCATTTTTTAAACTTGCCTTTCGGGGTTTAAAAATTTCGAATATTCCCATGATTTCAACAACATGTCAAGAAAGGTTGTAGTTTTGTGTTTTTTGTTTTTTTTTTAAATTTTTGGGGGTCTTCTGTCTTCATTTCTCGGAGTTGCCCCGTTTTTCCCCGGGTTTTAAATTTTTGTTAAGGCCAAACCTTCTGTCTTCTCTAAGGACCATAATGTTTGCCGGGGGCCTGTTTGAGGTTTCGGTCCTTAAGGTTCTTACTCCTCCTCAGTTGTTCGTATTTCATAAAACACTTTTTGGGTATTTTCCCTCTTGTGTTCCCTTTGTTCTGTCTTCCCAAAACCCCCTTTCCCTTCTCTACTGTAAAAACTTCCTTAAATCTCCTGTTCAGCCCTCACATACCTCCTGTCATTTCTTGTGATTCCCCACCTTCTGTCCTTAATCTGATCACCTGGTCTTTGCCCTGTTGTTTCCCGGGTGGCTATACAACAGTTTCGGGTCTGTCTTGATTCTCGAGGGCTATGTCTTTTTTCATACTGACGCGGGGCCCCTCCCTCCTTACCTGTGCCGTACTCATTCCTGGCTCTGCAACTGATCTCCCTATTTTCGTGTGTTCTCTGCCTTCTGTATTTTTCCATTCTCTATTGCACTTTGTTTTTGCCTCCTTACAACCGTGGGGTTTGAACCAGGGGCTTGTTCGGTCTTCCCGTTGTTACTGTTGCCCTTGGGAATGAACCTTTCCACTGCCTCTTGCATTTTGTTGCTTACATATTCCATCATTTCATTTACTGGCTTTCCTGCCAGTTCTCTGCCCCAAACTGGCCCCTCCCGCGGGAAATTTTCTTCAACCCTATGTATCCCCTCTTTTATAGTCAGGCTTTTCCCATTCTATCCTGTTATTCTCTCCACTTGCAGCTCTCTAAAGTATTCAAAGCACAGAACCACGTGGTCGCTAGCTCCTAGGGGACTCTCATAAAATTGATGTCCTCAATGTCTGAGCTGCCCAGGGTGAACACCCAAAGGGCCAATCTTGCTGGTTCATCCTCCCCTCTCACTCTGGTAGTGTCCTTAACATGTTGGTGCATGAGGTTTTCCGCACCACTCCAACATCCTGGCTCTCCATGTTTCGGGACCCCCATGTGGCTCCAGGTTTTCCCAGTCAATCTCCCTGTGGTTGAAATCCCCCATAACCACAACTTTGCTCTGCTGGAGTGAGCTCTTCTTGCCACTCAGCAAGTGTGTCCACCATTGCTCTGTTGCTCTCTTCATATTCCTTCTTGGCCTCCTGCAGTTTTGTGGTGGATTATACTCACTGCAATGACCACTTTTGTTCCCCAGTGAAGTTACCCCCTATGTAGTCTCTTTCTCCCCACTCATCTATTCCTTCCATTTTCTGAATTTCCATCTTTTTTTACGAGCAGGGGCAACCCCCCTCCCCCCCCCCCCCCCTTCTACTTTCCTCATGATCTTGGGATCCTGG
>NW_026465350.1:0-10000 GCF_026875155.1 Cherax quadricarinatus
AGCTCAGACAACTGCTGGGCGAGTTTTTTATCTGGACTCTATTTTAAAATTGAACAGATAAAATGTTATTTTAGTGCCATGAATGTCTGTCTTGTTTATTCTGGACCCTATTTCGAAATTGGCATCTTCTGAAATTTTTGTGAAATTGCCCAAATTGCCAATTTCTGACCACTTTATTGAGTAGTTGAAATCGGTAATTGAGTGGATTTTTGTACTCAATCGATAGAACAAATGGAGCTCTAGGGAAATAGCTATGATTTTAATCAACTGCACCATTGGAATTGGCTGAAAATAGGGCTCAAAGTGGGCGATTTGAGACTGCTAACTTCGCAAGAGCATAATTCCGTAAGTTTTCCATCAGATTTCATACTTTTGGTGTCATTATGATTGGAAAAAGATTCTTTATCATTTCATAAGAAAAAATAATTTATTTTTTTTCGAAAGTTTTTCGACCCTGAGAACGAGTTTGGGAGAGGGCCTCTCTACCCTCAAAGGGTTAAGTGAGTTTTCCATCAAGTTTCGTACTTTTGGTTTCATTACCTTCATAAGATTTTTTTTTTTCTTTTTTAAATTCTCCGACCCTGAGAGCAAATTTCAGATCCAGGGTTCCGACCCTTAACCCTTTGAGGGTTTCGGATGTACTAGTACGGCTTACGACCCAGGGTTTTTGAAGTACTAGTACGCCTAAATTCTAGCGCCCTCAAATCTAGTGGGAGAAAGCTGGTAGGCCTTCATATGAAAGAATGGGTCTATGTGGTCAGTGTGCGCAGTATAAAAAATATCCTGCAGCACACAGTGCATAATGAGAAAAAAAAAACTTTGACCATTTTTTTGGAATAAAACAGCGACTTTGCACTGTATTTTCGTATGGTATTTATTGTTGTATTCTAGTTTTCTTGGTCTCATTTTATAGAATGGAAGACATATTACAGAAATTGAGATGATTTTGACTGGTTTTACAATGAAAGGTACCTTGAAATTGAGCTCAAAGTAGCAGATATGTTCGATTTTTACCAAATTTCAAAAGTAAACAAATCGTGCCAAGCGTGCAATACACGTCAACTGGTGAGTCTAATATTCTTTCACAAGTGCACCAATAATATTTATACCATTTTTTACACTAATGCAGTAGTCTGCATAACAGTAAATCTTATATTTTTTGTGAGAATAAAAATTCAAAGTGGAAAGGAAAAGAATATAAGAGGGGCCTTGAGATGTGACTAATGACCAGAGGAAATGTCATTTTAGTGCCAGGTATGTCTTTCTTGTTTATTCTGGACCCTATTTGGAAATTGGCATCTTTTGAAATTTGTGTGAAATTGGCAAAATTGCTAAATTCTGACTACTGTACTGGATAGTTGAATTTCATAAATGGGTGGTTTCTTGCACCCATTCGATAGAAAAAATGGAGTTCTAGCGAAATATTCATGTTTTTTGTCGACTAGTACAGTGGAATTGGCCGAAAATGGGGCTCAAAGTGGGCAAAATCGCCAATGCGTAAACATCGCCGAGACCGCTAACTTTGCGAGAGCATAATTCCTTAAGTTTTCCATCAAATTTCAAACTTTTGGTGTCCTTATGATCGGGAAAAGATTCTCGATCTTTTCATAAGAGAAAATAATTTTTTTTTTTTTTAATTTGGCCGACCCTGAGAACGAGTTTTGGAGAGGGCCTGTCGACCCTCAAAGGGTTAAAGGGTTAAAGATCTTTTAGCACTTTCAGACATGGGGAAATTTTTAGCCTGACATCGCTGCACTTATAATTTTTTTTTTTTTTTAAATGAACCAGCCGTATCCCACCAAGACAGAGTGACCTAAAAAGAAAAACAAAAGTTTTTCTTCTTAAATTTTGTAATTTATACATGAGAAGGGGTTACTAGCCCCTTGCTTCTGGCATTTTAGTTGCCTTTTACGACACTCATGGCTTATGGAGGAAGGAAGAATTCTTTTCCCACTTTCCCATGGAAAATTTTGAATATACTTTGTATATATGGTATAATTGTTTTTTGTTCAACTTTTTTTTTTTTTTACTATTTTGGTCTAATAATGCTGTGTACAAGGAATACTTATTATAATTGTTTCAGTGTGTAATACTCCTCAAAACCTGGAAGTAAATCATACTGTTTGACATTACTTGGTTATCCTGAGTTAAATATTCAGGTCTCCCTCAACATTTGCAAGGGTTAGGGGATCAAGAGCCTCGCGAATGTTGAAAAATCGCAAATGTTTGGTGCCCCAATATATTGTAGGGAAATATAATACAATACTGCTTCCTTAACTTGTTGAACCATGAACAATCATAAAATACATGAAAATGTCATAAAATATTGTACTAAATACATACATGCTATGGTTTAATAACATGGATGTTATTAACCCTATCAGGGTCCGTCCCATAGATCTACGGCTTCATGTTGAGTGTCCAAACCGTAGATCTATGCCAAAATTCTAGCGCCTACATTTCCATCATGGCCAGACTAATATGACACTTTTTTGAGGTAGCAGTCTTTTCAACTTGCCTATGCTCGTGTTATGGTCATTTGCAGAAACCTGATGTAATGGCCATCACACTTTCCTTAATCTTGAAATTTTTCTTAATGGTGGAACAGTCACCGCTGTTGCATCATGATCAAGCATGTCCAATAATTTAAAAATTTCACTTAATTTTATCAGATTTTTCTTCCTCTTATGAGCACACTCATAAAATGAACATACAAGATAGTTTATTTGTAAATGTTTGTATCTGGTAGTGGGCAATTGTAAGAATTTAATTGGTTCCAAAGTGACTCTGTTAACAACTATGAATCATCCTGATTCAAATGTTTGTAAGTTAGATACCCCCTATATTGCTGTAATGGCATCAGTACTGAAATTCCATAAGAATGCTTTATCAGGATAAGAATTATAATAGTGAGAAGGCCATGAAAAATGTTGTGAAAACTGTCATTAAATGTCACTTCAGGTCATTTCAAATAGTTGGCTGTCACTGGGAGTTTTTTTTTTTCTCTTGAAAAGGGAGAGAAAGATTAAGATTCAGCTATACTATTTGTTCTTTGTTTACATACTGTTGTTGTGTATGTGCTGCTTTCTTAGCAGTATGATGTTAATAAAGGTACAATATAATGATGTTTTCCTTATTGAAATGCATCACCATTTACTGTATGGGAAAAATAGATGTAAAGAAAATGATTTCTGACAGGTTATTGTGGGGTGCATAAAAGGCATTAATTGGGGGTGAACTGTAGTACATTATGTGTACCTGTATATTGTCTCAATAATTTTCAAGAAAAAACTAATATTGCAGTATATTGAAAGTATGACAAATATTATCATTATCACATTCATGGAGCTAAACCCATAAGGGTCATGCAGCACTAAGTGCAGAGGAAAACAGTTGGCGGAGAGGGTGAGGTAGAGGTCTTGAAGGTAAGCCATCATCTGAAAGAAAGAGGAGAGGAAGGAGTCTGTTAAGAAATCCTTAAGTTTGCATTGAAAGCGGGACTGTTGGAGAGGAGAGTAGACAAAACAGTCATGTCGGAGCATTGAAGGTGTCTGAAATGAAGGTGGCATTCTCTTTGATGAACAGAACAATCTATCAAGAGATATCGCAAAATTGTACCGGTGCACTCATTTCTAAGACAGCCTTGTGTGTGTGTGTCTCTAGTGTGTCCAGTTCGTATGCATGTTTGTACTGTTTTCCATAGCTGGTGATGATGAAGGAAGGATGACTAAAAGCCCAATTGTGATTCGATGCAAAACATAAGCCTTTGACAAAGTTTAATTAATTTTCAGTGATTTCAAAGTCTTGAAACCTTTAAATTGTATTAACCTACTGTATCTAAGCTTTGGTTGTTTTTAACCCGTAAACTGTCCAAACGTAGATCTACGTTCATGTGCGTAGTGCTCCAAACGTAGATCTACATTTTTTTACATGAGTTCAAATGGAGAAAATAAAGGTTGGAGCACTACACACGTGAATGTAGATTTACATTTGGGTACGTTAAGGGTTAAATATTTTCATCATTGTTGATGATGGATGAAAGTAATCTTAGTGCTTTGCAGGTTTTTGAATGATTTAAGAGAAAACCTTCCCCAGCAAAGTTGTAGTAGTTTTTGGAGGCATATGAGGCATCTTGATTCTCACTTCAATATTCAGGATTTAATTTTCAAATATTCTGTCCATTATGTAGATAGATGATGAAGTAATTAGAAGGGCGTAGATTTTTTAAAGTGCTGCACAGTATGCAGATGATCAGAGGAATGTATAGTTTTGTTATATCTTATATTTTTATTTTTTTTATTTAGCATGATTTTTTATAGACTCTTCATGCTGCTTGTATACCCCTACTTTTTTTCTTCTTTTTCTTTTTTTGATATATACTTGTAGGTGACCAACTGAGTGAAGATGAAACGGATAAATTGTTGAATCGTCGATCCTTCAAACCCAAACCTCTCATTATGTCTTTGGATGTTTCCAATGATGGTAAGTAGTACTGTACCCACTTTTCTGCATGGTCAGCATAGCACCCTCTTTATTCTGTGCTTCTTGTAGTGAATCTTGTATGAAAGCAAGCATTATCAATCTTGATGAAAATATACCATAAGTGTTGCCCTTTCTGTCTGCAGTACAGTGGAACCTCAGCTTACAAAAGTCCCACCATGCTAATTTTTCAGGATATGAACTGTCGTTCGGTTGATTTTTTGCTTCTGGATATGAACGAAATTTCAGGATGCAATCTTCCCCCCTCAAGGGAGGTTCCTTAAATAAATAAATAAATAAAATATTTCTTTCTTTGCAAAGGTTACAATGTGTGTTTACATATCATAATGTGATTGGAGCAAGGAAAGCCACTATCATGCCGAGGCATTTTGGGCAGACTTAACCTAATACTAATAGGTGACTAAGTCTAGACAGGTGAAAAGTGTACTAGTAGTGGTTACCAGTGTTTTGCTGATGGTGGTGCCAACTACTGGCAGCTTTTTGAAGTTTCTCCTTAATGTCATTATTATTATTATTATTATTATATTGTATTATTATTATTATTATTATTATTATTATTATTATTATTATTATTATTTTTATTATTATTAGTATGTACATGGTGATGGGCTCTTGCTCTAGGGAATTGGATCTGTGCTCCAGTTCCCTAAATTAATAATAATAATACATATGTATTAACCCTTTCAGGGTTGGTGCCGTACTAGTACGGCTTGCATGCCAGGGTTGGTGCCATACTAGTATGCATAAATTCTAGCGCCTTCAAATCTAGCGAGAGAAAACTGGTAGGCCTACACATGAAAGAATGGGTCTGTGTAGTCACTGTGCACAGTATAAAAAAAGTCCTGCAGCACACAGCACATAATGAGGAAAAAAAAACTCTGACCGTGTTTTTGCTTTAACCCTTTGAGGGTTTCGGCCATACTAGTACGGCTTATGACCCAGGGTTTTTGATGTACTAGTACGCCTAAATTCTAGCGCCCTCAAATCTAGTGGGAGAAAGCTGGTAGGCATACATGTGAAAGAATGGGACTATGTGGTCAGTGTGCACAGTATAAAAAATATCCTGCAGCACACAGTGCATAATGAGAAAAAAAAAACTTTGACCATGTTTTGGGAATAAAACAGCGACTTTGCACTGTATTTTCGTATGGTATTTATTGTTGTATTCTAGTTTTCTTGGTCTCATTTTATAGAATGGAAGACATATTACAGAAATTGAGATGATTTTGACTGGTTTTACAATGAAAAGTACCTTGAAATTGAGCTCAAAATTAGCAGAAATGTTCGAATTTTACCAAAGTTCAAAAGTAAACAAATGATGCCAAGTGTCCAATACACGTCAACTGGTGAGGCTAATATTCTTTCACAAGTGCGCTGATATTATTTATACCATTTCTACACTAATGCAGCAGTCTGCATAACAGTAAATCTTCTATTTTTTGTAAGAATAAAAATTGAAAGTGGAAAGCCAAAGAAATATAAGAGGGGCCTGGGGATGTTACTAACGAACAGAGAAAATGTTATTTTAGTGCCAGGAATGTCTTTCTTGTTTATTCTGGACTCTATTTGGAAATTGGCATCTTTTCAAATTTGTGTGAAATTGGCAAAATTGCTAAATCCTGACCACTGTATTGGATAGTTGAAATCAGTAAATGGGTGGTTTCTTGTACTCATTCAATAGAAAAAATGGAGTTCTAGAGAAATAGTTATGATTTTTGTCGACTAGTACACTGGAATTGGCGAAAAATAGGGCTCAAAGTGGGCAAAATCACCGATGCGTAAACATCGTCGAGACCGCTAAATTTGCGAGAGCATAATTCCGTAAGTTTTCCATCAAATTTAATACTTCTGGTGTCATTATGATCGGGAAAAGATTCTCTATCTTTTCATAAGAAAAAATAACTTTTTTTTTTAAATTTGGGCGACCCTGAGAACAAGTCTTGGAGAGGGCCTGTCGACCCTCAAAGGGTTAAAACAGCGACTTTGCAGTGTATTTTTGTATGCTATTTACGGTTGTATTCTAGTTTTCGTGGTCTCATTTTATAGAATGGAAGACATATTACAGAAATTGAGATGATTTTGATTGGTTTCACAATGAAAAGTACCTTGAAATTGAGCTCAAAGTAGCACAAATGTTCAGTTTGTGCCAAAGTTCAAAAGTAAACAAATCATGCCACACGTCCAATACACATCAACTGGTGAGTCTAATATTCTTTTGCAAGTGCACTGATATTATTTATACCATTTCTACACTAATGCAGTAGTCTGCATAACAGTAAGTCTTCTATTTTTTTGTGAGAATAAAAATTTAAAGTGGAAAGCAAAAGAAATGTAAGAGAGGCCTGGGGACATGACTAATGAACAGTAAAAATGTTATTTTAGTACCAGGAATGTCTGTCATGTTTATTCTGACCCTATTTGGAAATTGGCATCTTTTGAAATTAGAGTGAAATTGGTAAAATTGCCTATTTCTGACCACTTTATTGGATAGTTGAAATCGAAAATGGGTGGTTTCTTGTACATATTTGATAGACAAAATGGAGTTCTAGCGAATTAGTTATGACTTTTGTCGACTAGTACATTGGAATTGGCCAAAAATAGGGCTCAAAGTGGGCGAAATTGCCGCTGCATAAACATTATTGAGACCGCTAACTTCGCAAGAGCATAATTCCATAAGTTTTCCATCAAATTTCATACTTTTGTTGTCATTATGATCGGGAAAAGATTCTCTTATCATTTCCTAAGAATTTTTTTTTTTTTTTTTTAAATTTCCGACCCTGAGAACAAGTTTAGGAGAGGGCCTGCCGACCCTGAAAGGATTAATAGTATAATAATAATAATAATAATAATAATAATAATAATAATAATAATAATAATAATAATAATACATTTTTTTTTTTTCAACAAGTCGGCCGTCTCCCACCGAGGCAGGGTGACCCAAAAAAAAGAAAGAAAATCCCCAAAAAGAAAATACTTTCATCATCATTCAACACTTTCACCACACTCGCACATTATCACTGTTTTTGCAGAGGTGCTCAGAATACAACAGTTTAGAAGCATACACATATAAAGATACACAACATATCCCTCCAAACTGCCAATATCCCAAACCCCTCCTTTAAAGTGCAGGCATTGTACTTCCCATTTCCAGGACTCAAGTCCGACTATATGAAAATAATACATATGTATTAATAATAATAATAATAATAACAAAAAAAACAGTGATAATGTGCGAGTGTGGTGAAAGTGTTGAATGATGATGAAAGTATTTTCTTTTTGGGGATTTTCTTTCTTTTTTGGGTCACCCTGCCTCGGTGGGAGACGGCCGACTTGTTGAAAAAAAAAAAAAAAAAAAAAAATAATAATAATAATAATAATACAGTATATGTAATAGCAATATTTATTTATTAATTTGAACATGATACAGTGAAGTACAAAAGAATACAGTTAAATATTAATATGTTGTCATTTCTAGACATTTTTTGTAATTTTTTTTTCATATTTTTGTGTTAAATGCTTCAAAATACAAATTGGTAACCCACTGAGTGGCTGTAGGTACAGGTGCTAGACCATGGCTATCTCAGTGCCAACCAAGGGTCAAAAGGAAGAGGAGGTGTGCCGCTCTGAGTGACCACAGCAGACCCTTGGGATGCGTAATTTTGTCTTATACATGTATTGTACAAATTTCTTTCACAATGCCTCGTCCAAAGAGACAGTATTAGTGTTCAAGCAGCAAGAAGTTCAGGAAGCGATTAGAAACTATGAAAAAAGCTAGAGAAACGAAGAAGGCAGTAGCATAGACTGAGGCACCTGGCTGCCACCACCACCACCACCACCATTACCACCACCACTGTGGCCACAGTGATCATATCTTTACCTATATATACATCTGTCTTGACCACACCTGTGGTTACATATGTGACAACCTCAACACTAATCATAGATAAACACAAGCTAGGTGTGGGGTTATGGACTGGGAACATACTAGAGTGGGAGAGTAAACGGCGGATGCTTTCTGCTGCTGCCAGCGTCGCCATCACTTTCCATATTATGGCCTATTTTATTCATTCTTGAGTATATATCATGTTTCTGTGTTATTAATATTGTTTATTCTGTCATATTAGTTGAATTGTGATAGATAACTAACCCATAGAGCTGGTATTAGCATTATTTTGTCATGCCTCCCGAGAGGCTGGAATGGATTAATTGCATTTCAATTAATTTAAATGAGGAAAATTGACTCAGCATATGAACAAATCAGGATACGAACAAGAACACGAAACGGATTAAATTCATAAGCCGAGGTTCCACTGTATTAACCTTACAGCTACAAAGAATCGTCTTTTTTTTTTTTATGTTTGCATATCATATATATTAAGCTTTGTGTTCTTGCTAAAATTTTTTAATGTTTGTGTGTTTCACAGTTATAGTCGAGTCCCATTAACTCAAAATCCTTGAGGCCAAGGGCATTGGGTCATAACCAAATTTTCAGCTGACACAAAATAGTAGAGGACCCCACCAAACCACTTATTTTCAATAAACAGTTTTTCTCGGCTATTTTTTCACCACATGCACTCATATTTTGTATGTTAATTTATGCATGTGTGGAGTATTCATGTAAATATGGTAAATACGTTATTAGTAAAAAAAATATACATTTAATAGTGTAATTACAATTTTGTCAAAGATTAATTATATTTATAATTTTTTCCTATTATTTTTACCTTATGCATTGATATTTTTATATTATTGATATGTGTTGAGCCCACATTTGTTTCGTTATGATTGGTCAAGAACTGTAAATATAAAAACACGTATGTTTATTGGTCAGTGCCCGTGTGTAGTACCTATGCAGTGGGTGAAATGGCAACACTAGTTACTTTTTCAGCCTCCTTCCCTACCATAGCACAGTATTGTATGTATACATACAACAGTACCTTGCATAGTACTGTTAATACATATCAAAAAAAATAGTGCACTATGCAATACTATACTGACCAAGGTATTATTAAAATGTGTTTTAATGTAGTGCGTTATATCAGTATGATTAATTGTGTCGGATTGTGAAAATATTCAGCCGTTTGCTTAGTACAAATCGCTGCACACAAAACTCTTGCACCTGCTTGCAGATAAAAAATTACAGAAGATAAAAATGAAAAAAATAGTAGTACTAAAGATTTTTATTACAGTTGTGAATAAATAATGTACTATGCATATAGTAAAGTAAAAGATCATCTTTATTTTGAAAAACAGTTGAGCAACTTATTTTGCAGTTTTTCTTCTTTTTATCAACATACATATCTTTATAATTTCTAGTTTTTTATGTAATGTTAACTATTTATGTTTACTAGAATACTTAGCATTGTTGCATTGCCTCTTTCCACTCATATTTGCATATAAAAGGGGTACTAATACTTCATATAATAAAGAGAAAAATTTGTGTATATGTATGTACTGTATAGGACTACACAGCTTCACTGCTCAGGGTTTGGAGTGATAC
>NW_026465351.1:0-12973 GCF_026875155.1 Cherax quadricarinatus
CGGGTCACAGACCGAGCCGCGGGGCGTTGACCCCCGAAACTCTCTCCCAGGTAAACTCCAGGTAATAATAATAATGTAAAAGGCCCCCAAATGGAAATAATTCCTCTGTTTTTTTTGGGGTCATCCCAGGTTCTCTACACTATGCTGCTATGTATGATAATTCTATGTAACTGTATCTGTATAACCAGAAAAATCTTACTTACTTTCTTGCGACTTTTGGTTTTTTCCCTATGCAATATAAGTGATTTCTTATTGTTTCTCTTGTAACTACAGCGTTTTCTTTAAGAACCAAAGGAAAGAGAGAAAACCTTTCCCTTGTATATTTGGTAACTTAAGAAAACCATTGACCGCGGCCGCCACCAACCTTCCAGTATAATATGCCATATAATGTTATTTGACCATATTTTTATGCTTTTATCTTATTTATCTTATGTCTGTTATCATAACTGAATAAATGGTATAAGTAGATAAAGTTCATTGGTAATATCAGCGTCAGTATAAGGCATTTTTGTATCAACTGTGGCTCAGTGGCCTGGTGGCAAAAGCTCTCGCTTCACACACTTAGGGCCCGGATTCGATTCCCGGCGTGGAAATAATTCTACACCGTTACCTGTTCACCTAGCAGCAAGTAGGTACCTGCCTCTCCTCTGACTTCTACTATGCTATAGCTCCTCCCAAAATGTAATGATGTTCAGTGGTGAATTTAAGGAATTAAAGGTAAAATATTTTTACGTTGCGCGTCGTCACCAGCCCATATTCAAATAGCTATAATTTCCTTTACAACATCGTATTACAAAGGATTTTCACCAAAATGTTTACAGATTCTTTTTACTAATTTTCTTCAACAATACTTTTCCATTTTATCAAAAATTATTTTCGTTTCCTGCGCAGCGGATGGTGAACCTGTCCCTAATCTCCCTCTCTCCTAACGTACTCTAACTGACCTCACTATCCTTTTAAAAACTCTTACCTGCTTTCAGTAACCTACCAGCTATTCTATATACATCTGCAACACGTCACATTGCTCCCAATCCACCCTATCATATGCCTTTTCCAAATCCTTAAAACAAAGCAACGAGAACCTCTTTACACTTATAAATACACTTTTCACCTATATGCTTTGTTGTAAACACTTGGTCTACACGCCTCTACCCTTTTCCTCAAGCCTCCTTGTTCATCTGTCATCCTGCTCTCCATCTTACTTATTTTTAAAAATAATATTAAAATTAATAATATAACCTTAGACATTAATATTGTTGTGAAGAAAACGTTTAGAAAACCGACAAGATGAAAATTGAGACATTTATGCAACACATGGAACTTTACTGAAGAAACGTAACACCACACCGTGGGTTCCTCATCTTGTACAAACAGGAAGGTTAAGGAGAGGAGGAGTTTGAAGTAATCACTCCCTCGCCTGGAGTCGATGTGTTCATCCATCAATCTTATAGAAAGTACAGCAAAGGGCCGAAGCAGTGGCTTATATACTCTAGTCAGTGAGGTGAAGCAGGGGGAGGCGGGTCATGGTGGAACCATCCACTAGTCTAAGTAGGTACTCGCCCAAATGGACACAGAATAAGCCACTCATCCCCTGTCTGTATTACTAAAAAAATTTAAAGGACTGAACACATTTACTCCCGGCGAGGCTGATTACCAGGTAAAGCCCCTTTCCCAAATCCCCCAAAAAGTGGTACCCCAAAGGGGATCTCACAGACCCACACCACAGTATAGCAGGGGAAATGGGACTACAAATACCCACAAACAGTGGAAATCACAGTGGGAAAGTCAAGTACCCAAACCCATAACCAAGCCATGTAGATGCAACACCACCAGAACTTCTACCTCTTTTTTCTACTGTTTTCACGCTACTTCCGGGAAATGAATTGTATGTTTCGTGTGCTACCCCCCACACTGCCACCTGTGTGCTACCCCCCACACTCCCCCCTGTGTCTACCACCCCCACGCCCCGCCTGTGTGTACCTCCCAAAATCCCCCTGTTTAATCACCCCCCACGCCCGCCTTGTCAACCACCCACACTGCCCACGTGTCGCTACCCCCCATTTCCCCCCTTGTGCTACCCCCACCTGCCAGCCTGTGTGTACCACCCCATGCCACCTTGGCTACCACCCACAAGCCCCGCCTTTGTTACCCCCAAACCCCGCCCCAATGTTTCTACCCCCCCACACTCCCCCTGTTTGCTACCCCCCCACACCCGGTGTTGTACCACCCCCGCCCCCGCCTGTGTGCTACCACCCCCCCAAAGCCCAGCCTGTGTGCTACCCCCCACATGCCCGCTGTTGCACCCCCCACACTGCCACCCGTTCACCCCCACTCCCCCGTGTGTGTTTACCCCACACTGCCCCAGCCTGTGTGCTACTCCCACTGCCCAGCTTGTGCTAAACCCCCAATTTCCCGCCTGTTGCCCACACACTGCCCACCCGTTGCTACCACCCACACCGCCAGCCTGTTGCCCCCCCACCAATGCCAGCCTGGTGCTTCCACCCACCCGCCCCCCTGTGTGCTAAAACCCACACCCCCTGTTGTAACACACACTGCCCACTGTTGCTACACCCACGCCAGCCCGGGCACCACCCCCACTGCCCCAACCTGTGTGTACACCCACACTGCCCACCTGTGGCTACCACCAAAATGCCCAGCTGTTGCTACCACCAAAAGCAAAAATGGTGCTACGACCTACTGCCCCCCTTTGTACCACCCAACGCCCCCGTGTGGTACCCCCAACTGCCACGGGGGTGCACCCAACACGCCCCGTGTTTCCCTAAACCACCCAACATGCCCACCCGTTGCTACCACCCCAGCCCACCGTTTGCTACCCCCCACACGCCCAGTTTGTCACCCCCCACACTGCCCAGCCGGGTTTCTACCCCCCACCGCCCAGCCTGTGTGCTCCCCCCCACACTCCCCCCTGTGGGTCCACCCACACTGCCGACCCCTTTTGCTACCAAACCCCCTGCCACCTGTGTGTCCACCCACAGCCCAGCCTGTGGCTACAACCAACTGCCAGCCTGTGGCCCCCCACACTGCCGGCCCCGTTTGCTACCACCCCCCTGCCCCGCCTGTTGTACCACAAAAAGCCCACCCGTGGCCCAACCCCCACGCCCTTTGTGTGCTACCACCCACACTGCCCCCTTTGCTACCACCCACACTGCCCACCTGTTGCTACCACCACAATGCCAGCCTGTGTGCTACACCCACATGCCCAGCCTGTGTGTACCCCCCCTGCCCCGCTGGGCTACCACCCACACTGCCCGCCTTGGGGCTACCACCAACATGCCCACCCGTGTTACCACCACACGCCCACCTGGTGCTAACCCCCTACCTGCCCAGCCCGTGTGCAAAACCCCACCTGCCCGCCCGTGGTACTCCCACTCCCAGCCTTTCACCACCCCAGCCCCGCCGGTGCTACCACCCACACTGCCAGCCTGGTTTACCACCCACACTGCCCCCCGGTCTAACACCCCACTCCCCCCCTGTGTGCTACCACCCACACGCCAGCCTGTTGTCCCCCCACACTGTCCACCCGATGTACCACCCACATGCCAGCCGTGTGCTACCACCCCCAAATGCAGCCGGTGCTCCACCCCCACCCGCCGTTGCACCCCAAATTCAGCCTTTTTACCACCACACTGCCACCCGTGTGTACTCAACATGCCCCGGCCCGGTGCTACCCCCACCTGCCCCCCCTGTAAGTTACACCCCATGCCCAGCCTGTGTCTACCCCCCTGCCCATTGGTGTACCCCCCCTGCCCACCTTGTGCTACCCCAACCCCGGGTGTGGGCTACCCCCCCTGCCAGCCGTGTGTCCACCACACAGCCCCCCTGTGCTACCACCCACTGCCCACCCGTGTGCAAACCCCCCACACGCCCACCTTGTGCTACCACCTCACTTCCAGCCTGTGTGCAACCCCATGCCAGCCGTGTGCTACACCCCACTTCCAGCCCGGTGACCACCCACACTGCCCGCCAGTGTCTCCCCCCACACTGCCCCGCCTGGTTACCCCCCACACGCCCCGTTTGCTACCACCCACATGCCCCGCCTTTTTATTTCCACCCACACCCAGCCCGTTGGTACCACCCCCACTGTCAAACCTGCTGTACCACCCCATCCGCCTGTGTGCTACCCCCAAACTGTCGCCGGGTTTTCCACCACACTACCAGCCCGTGGTACCCCAAAAAAAAGCCCAGCTGTTGGCTAAAACCCCCCACTGGGCCCCGCTTTTTTGTTTCCACCCACACTGCCCATTGTTTTACCCCTCACTGCCCCCAGGATGTTTTTCTACCACCCCCATGCCCAAACCTAGTGCTACCACCCCAAAATGCCCAGCCTGTGTCTACCCCCCCTGCCCCGTGTTGCTACCACCCACATGCCCAGATGTGCGCTCCACCCACACTGTCCGCCGTGTGCTCCGCCCACCTCCCACCCGAGCTACCGCCCACACTCCCGTCGTGTGCCTTTACCTCCTGCCCAGCCTGTGTGCTAAAAACCCACAGCCCAGCCCCGTGTGCTACACCCAACTGCCCCGCCTTGTGCTACCACCAACACGCCCCCTGTGTGCTACAACCAAAACCCGCCCAAACCTATGTGCTACTGACCTCACGCCCAGCCTGTGTGCTACCACCCCACTGCCCCCTGTGGCTACCACCCACCTGCCCAGCCTGTGTGCTACACCTACACTGCCCACCGTGTTACCACCCCCCACGCCCCGCCCGTGTGGGTACCACCCACATGGGGCCCCGCCTGTGTGCTACAACAAAAAGAACAAACCCCGCCCATAGCATGTGGAGTTCCCCAAGGGATATTCTGGGTCCCTTATTTTTTCTATGTTTTTTCAAAGACATGCCTACCAGGTCAAGTGCAAAAACCCTACTGTATGCAAAGTTACGGTTCAAATCTTTAAACTTTAGCCCGGTTAGTGCATTCCGAACAACACACTTCAAGAAAAAGGATTTTCCAAACTTGAAATGTAAGGCACAAATAAAAGTTTTTCCCGTCTTTTTAAAATTTCTTTTTTTTAAAACTTAAATAATTTAAAATTCTAAATTTCTATTAATATCACTGCAGAAACTTTCCTTTACACAAGAAAACCTTAATGAAGTAAGTCAAAGGTCCTACCTTGTAATAACGAGGAATTTACCGCTTCCTCAATGTAACTTTCTTGTGTGCAAGTACTATTGGTTTTTCACTGGGGTAAACCCCCGGGATAAGGTTTTTCCAAAGTTCATTTGCAGGTCTCACATCGTAAAACCGAAATATTATTTGGGGTTGTCAGAAAACTTTACAAAAAACCACAAGCTGGATCAGAGTTTCTATAACCCAATTCTCTATCCAAGTGAGAAAAAGGCGGAGTACTAGGAGGGTAGCTCAGTCAATGCACACTGAGCCAGCAGAGAGAGTGAACTGCCATATATAGTAAATTCCTTCATGACATCAACTCGTCAAAAGGGGAGAGGTAGAGCGGTGCAAACTACCCACCAATGGAGATACCTTGTTATAAACCTTAGCCAGGTGTACCTATCTAACACATTACTCAAGATATATATATATATATATACATCATACCCGGGTATATTCCTAAATCAGATAATATTATAAACTAGTGGAATCTTTAATTTAGCTAATATTAAAGAAACCCAAAGTATAATATTAAGTGGATAATACATATAAATTAATCACATTATGACCTTGGTCATAACACACCCCTTCCTTTCGGGGACTAAACTTCGCCGTAAAAGAGGACTTCAAAAACAGAATATAAGCCAGAATACAAGTCATTCCTCTGACAAAGACCCTGATGACAAATGTTGCTTCTCCAACAAAAAATTAAAAAGTCGGTGTCTCCAAATCACGTATGTGTAGACACCACGTAACCAGAGCTTCTGATAGAGGTGTTTCTCATAAAGAGGCCTTAAGTGACCATTGGTAGCAGGAGAAGTCAGGGTAAGACAACAGGAGACTGCCACCACAGAAATAAGTTCTGGATACCATATGGTGGCTTACGTGACAGGTCTCCTCAGTGGTTACAAGAATCAGATAACTGTAAGTAAACAAATAGCATTAAGAAAATGCATTAAACAAATACATACCTATAAAAGTGCACTACAAATCCTCTTTTATAAATTCAAATTTAATTACATGTCTTAAGGACGGGACAGAGTGTCAGCAATAACATTATCAGCTCCTCTAATATGGTTAATGCTTATAGAAAAAGGTTGTATCCTAAGGGACCATCTTTGTATTCTAGCATTCTTAGCCTTCATGGTGTTTAAAAAGGTTAAGGGATTATGATCTGTTTTTACTCTAATTTTATGAGGGGTAGTCCCGAGATAGACTTCAAAGTGTTCCAAGGCTAAGACCAATGCTAGTGCCTCCTTTTCAACGGTTGCATAACTTAATTGATGGGGTTTCAATTTTGCAGAAAAAATAACAGACTGGGTGTAAAAGATCAGAAGAGGAGGAAGGTTGTAGAAGGACAGCACCGACTGCATACTCGCTGGCATCCACTTGTAAAGTAAAGGGAGCGTCAAACACCGGACTCTGTAGAACTGGAGAGGAACCAAGTAGACGCTTTAGACGAGTAAAGGCTAACTCACTTGTAGTCGTCCATTTAAAAGGAACTTTAGAACTTGTAAGTTCAAACAGCGGTGCTGCCACTTGCGAAAAATTAGGGCAAAACCGGCGGTAGTAACCGGCCATCCCTAGAAACCTCTGTACACCTTTCTTGTCCTGTGGAGCAGGAAAATCCACAATAGCATGAATCTTTGCATTAACGGGGGCAACCGTGCCTTGCCCTATATTAAATCCCAGATATTTTATCCGGGCCTGACCAAACTCACACTTGGCAAGGTTGACGGTAAAATGGTGTTCATCTAGCCTTTTCAAGAGAGCTTCCAGCCGAATCAGGTGTTGAGGCCAGTCATCGCTAAATACTACTAGATCATCTAGGTAGGCTTCTGTTCCTTCCAAGTCGTACGTTAGCCGATTCATAAGCCTCTGGAAGGTCGAGGCAGCTTCCCGTATCCCGATAGGATACTATGTCCACCATTTGGTCCTCTGTAACACCAGCCTTACCCTTAAAGAAGTAAGGCAACATGGCTTCCGAAACTTTGTCTGCGAACAACTCAGAGGGAATTAGGCACTTCGATTTTGAGGAAGACGTCATCTGTACAGGTAATGTTTCAGAACCTGACCACCTACGGTCTCGATTTAATTGGAAACATGAGCGCCTCCAATGGCCTGGTTTCTGACAATAAGAGCAAGTTGGGCCTCTTCTTGATGTATTTCCCTCGTAAGATGGTTTTCCTTTACCATTACTGTGGACGACACTCGAGTAGGCTTTTGCTGAATGAGGAGGAGAGGTCTGCTGATCCATTTTCCTAGGAGAGAAAGACTGACTCTTAGGAGAACATAACCTGGCTTTCTCTCTAGACCCTTTTTCCTTGGTCAATTGAGAGGTTATCTCAAAGTGATCAGCTAGAGAAGCAGAGGCCAACACATCTGCAGTCTGGTGTTCGATAACAAAGGAGCGTACATCGCCCGTCAGAGAGTTCTGAAATTCTTCTTGCAAGATCAACTGCATCAGACGCTCCATAGTTTCACACTCAGATGACCTCACCATCGCTCTAGAGCCACCTTCTTTTGCCGGGCAAATTCTACCCAGGTTTGGCCGGGCAGTCTTCGTAGAGAGCGGAAGGTGCGCTGATAACTTACAGGAAGTAAGTCATACTCCTTTAAAATGATCTTCTTAACTGCCTCGTAATCTGCATACTTATCATATGGGAGAGCTGCAGTACATGATTGAGCCTTACCCTTAAGTGTGGTGTGAAGTAAGGTAGCCCAATGTTCACGAGGCCATCTCATCCCTCGTGCCTGATTCTCAAATGTGTCGAAGTAAGTGTCCAAGTCTGTTTCACAAAACCTGGGCACTAATGAGGCAGCCCTGTGCAGATCAAAGGTCAAGGTTTGAGTAGCAGGCGACTTACTCTTTTCTTCTTTTTGCCTCTCGAATCTGATGTTTTTCCCTCTCGAACTCTTCTTTATACAGCAGGCGCTGGGATTCCAGTTGCTCTGTTTGCAACTTTATAAGATGTTCCAGACGTTGAAAGTGTTCGAGTGTGAGAGGAGTCAAAGGTACTGGAGGAGTGGGAGGAGAGAGTCCCTCTAGGCGAAGCTTGGGACGAGCTCCACCTCCGGTCGCCCCCACATGACCAGGGCTAGCTAATGGCTCTTATTACACGAATCAGGCGGTACGTTGTCCCGAGACATAGCCTCTGCTCCCAAAGTGATGCCTTCAAATGAAGCCACCAAATGAGCTACTCCAAGGGACAAAGATTCCTCCGAGGGTGTTTTGTCATGCGAGTCCAACCTCGGGACAGTGTCAGAGGGCTGAGAAAACAGTATGTTCTGTATTATAGAACGGACAGTACTCGCTATATAACGATTGTTATATGAAACTCCTAAGTATCTAGCAACTTGCCAACATTGTTGTAGTGGTAAAGTCTTCAGCGTATCTGGAGTCAGGTCCTTCACCAACTGTGATATGTCACGATCCATGGTCAAGAAGTTCAAAGCTCCCGGACAGGCCCCCACTTGTTACGGTTCAAATCTTAATCTTTAGCCAGGTTAGTGCATTCCGTAACAACACACTTCATAGAATGAAAGGATATGTTTCCAAACTTAGAAATGTAAGGCACAAATAATAGTTACTCAGTCCTTTTAAAGTTTCTTTTTATTTAAAAGCTAAATAATTTAGATATTCATAAATATCTATTAAATATCACTGTCAGAAACTTTCCTTCACACAAGAAAACTCTTAAATAGAATGTACATGTCAATATGGTACTACACCTTGATAATGATCAGAGGAATATTAACGCTTCCTCAATAGTAACATTACTTGTGTGCAAGTACATATATTGAGAATTAACACTTTCACTGAGTAACTCCTGGCATAAGGAATATATCACAAAGTTCTAAGCTTAACACTGTCGTCACATCGTAACCTGAAGATAACAGTATATGATTGTCAGCAGACTTCACAATAAACCACAAGCTGGATCAGGAGTTTCTATAACTCAATTCTCTATCCAAGTGAGAAAAAGGCGGAGTACTAGGAGGGTAGCTCAGTCAATGCACACTGAGCCAGCAGAGAGAGTGAACTGCCATATATAGTAAATTCCTTCATGACATCAACTCGTCAAAAGGGGGAGAGGGTAGAGCGGTGCAAACTACCCACCAATGGAGATACCTTGTTATAAACCTTAGCCAGGTGTACCTATCTAAAAACATTACTCAAGATATATATATATACATCATACCCGGGTATATTCCTAAATCAGATAATATTATAAACTAGTGGAATCTTTAATTTAGCTAATATTAAAGAAACCCAGAGTATAATATTAAGTGGATAATACATATAAATTAATCACATTATGACCTTGGTCATAACAGCAGATGACAGTGCCCTGTTAAGTCTCAGGTAAAGACCCACTAGATATAGCTAATGTTTAAACACTGGAACTGGAGTCCTGCAGCAAATGGTTAGTAGACAAACAAACTATCATTACACCTCGGGAAAACTGAAGCCATTCTCTTTGGCACGAAACATAAACTGAGAAGGGTAAATAATTTTAATGTCCAGTGTAATGGGAGCCCATCACTTTGGTTTCATCAGTAAAATATCTGGGAATCCCCTTGACCCATGCATGTCAGGAGAATTATAGGGAACAGTGTAGTAAAGAAAGCGAATGCCAGACTGAAGTTCCTGTATAGACAAGCACAGTGTCTACCTACTGAGCTCGCAGGACCCTATGTCTAGTCTTTATACAATGCCATATGGATTACGCTTGCTCTTCATGGTACTCTTGCCTTGACAAAAAAACTGAAAGATAGACCGCAAATCACCCAGAACAAATTCGTAGGATTCATCCTGGGGCTGGGACCAAGAGAACATTTAGGCCAGAATGAATTACAGCAGTTGATATGCTGAATGTTGAAGACAGAGTAAAACAACTGTAGCTAAATCATGTTTATAAACTTGCTCACAAACAGTGTCCAAATATCTTGCTGTCAATTTTGTCAAGGTTGGATCCAAAGCAATCATTGTACTAGGGCAGTGTTACTCCACTATATTTTTGCAAGAGAGCCACTTCGGGTAAACACATTGATTGAGAGAGCCGCAGCTACTGCAAGTTAGCGTAACTCAACTAAATTAAGTAGTACTGAGCTGCTAGTGCAATATAGTAAATGAGAAAAAGTAGACATGAGCCGTGAATTGAGTCATCGCGAGCCGCGAGCGGCTCGTGAGCCGCCTAGTAACTATGGAGAGAGCACAACTTTGTGGTACCCACAGTCATTGGCCAGGCTTCAAACACCTTTTATTGTACAGCAATAAATAAATGGAACAGACTACCCGCACATGTCAAAGCCAGTCATAGCATGAACCAGTTCAAGGAAAGTGCCAAAAGGTGTCTGATGAATGTAACTACAGAAAGGGAGGGAATGATTTTCTATTTTTAGCTAACATACGTGTAAATTTTACCTTATTCCTAGTAATGACCCTCGTATTGTAGATAGTCTTAATGAACCTCGTGTAGTAGATAGTCTTTTTAGTATGAAATAAGATGTTATCTTTGTTATAGAATAATAAGAAAATATTATAACTTTTATATTATAATAATAAGGTAAAAGGACCCCCAATGGAAATAAGTCACTCTGTCTGACTTTTTGGGTCATCCCAGGTTCTCTACACATATGCTGCTATGTGTGATAATTCTATGTAACTGTATCTGTGCATACCAGAAAAATCTTACTTACTTCTTACGACTTTTGGCTTTTTTCTATGCATATAAGTGATTTCTTATTGTTTCTTCCTGTAACTACAGCGTTTCTTTAAGAGACCAAAGGTAAGAGAGAAAACCATTCCTGTATAGTGGGTAACTTAAGTAAACCATTGACCGCCCCGCCACCAACCTTCCAGTATAATATGCATATAATTTATTTTGACCATATTTTTTTATGCTTTTATCTTATTTATCTTATGTCTGTTATCATAACTGAATAAATGGTATAAGTAGATAAAGTTCATTGGTAATATCAGCGTCAGTGTAAGACATATTGTGATCAACTGTGGCTCAGTGGCCTGGTGGCTAAAGCTCTCGCTTCACACACTTAGGGCCCGGATTCGATTCCCGGCGCGTGGAAATATTTCGACACGTTTTCTTTACACCTGTTGACCTGTTCGCCTAGCAGCAAGTAGGTACCTGCCTCTCCTCTGACTTCTACTATGCTATAGCTCCTCCCAAAATGTAATGATGTTCAGTGGTGAATTTAAGGAATTAGAAGGTAAAATATATTTACGTTGCGCGTCGTCACCAGACATATTCAAATAGCTTAATTTCCTGTACAAACATCGTATTACAAAGGGATTTTCACCAAAATGTTTCCAGATTCTTATACTAATTTTCTGTCAACAAAACTCATTTTCCATTTTATCTAAATTATTTCGTTCCCGCGCAGCGGATGGTGAACCTGTCCCTAATCTCCCTCTCTCCTACGTACTCTAACTTGAGCCTCACTATCCTTTTAAAAACTCTTACCTGCTTTCAGTAACCTACCAGCTATTCCTATATACATCTGCAACATCTGTCACATTGCTCCCATATCCACCCTATCATATGCCTTTTCCAAATCCTTAAATACAACGCAACGAGAACCTCTTTACACTTATATATACACTGTCACCTATATGCTTCGTTGTAAACACTTGGTCTACACAGCCTCTACCTTTCCTCAAGCCTCCTTGTTCATCTGTCATCCTGCTTCCATCTTACTCTTATTTTTTAAACATAATATTAAAATTAATAATGTAACCTTAGACATTAATATTGTTGTGATGAATCGTTTAGAAAACGACAAGATGAAAAATTGAGACATTTATGCAACACATGGGAATCTTTACTGAAGAAACGTAACACCACACCGTGGCTTCCTCAGTCTTGTACAAAACAGGAAGGTATAAGGAGAGGAGGAGTTTGAAGTAATCACTCCCTCAGCCTGGAGTCGATGTGTTCAGTCCCCTCAATCTACAGAAAGTACAGCACAGGGCCGAAGCAGTGGCTTATATACTGTAGTCAGGTGAGGTGAAGCAGAGGAGGCGGGTCATGGTGGAACCATCCACTAGTCTAAGTAGGTACTCGTCCCAAGATTGGACTACAGTATATAAGCCACTGCATCGGCCCTGTGCTGTACTTACTAAAATATTAATGGACTGAACACATTGACTCCAGGCTGAGGGACTGATTACCAGTGCAAGCATCTCACAAGTACCCACACAACAGTGGTAGCCACAATGGGCATCTCACAAGTACCCACACCACAGTGATAGACAGAATGGGCATCATACAAGTACCCACAAGACAGTGGTAGTCACAGTGGGCATAGTACAAGTACCCACACTACATGAGTCACCAAGCCATGTAGATGACAACACCACCAGAAGCTTCATACCTCTTTTTACTACTGTTTTCACGCTACTTTAGCCGGAAGTGAATTTTATGTGTTCTGTGTGCTACCACCCACACTGCCCAGCCTGTGTGCTACCATCCAAACTGCCCAGCCTGTGTGCTACCACCCACACTGTCCAGCCTGTGTGTACCACCCACACTGCCTAGCCTGTGTGCTACCACCCACACTGCCCAGCCTGTGTGCTACCATCCAAACTGCCCAGCCTGTCTGCTATCACCCACACTGCCCAGCCTGTGCTACCACCCACACTGCCCAGCCTGTGTGCTACCACCCACACTGCCCAGCCTGTGCTACCCCCACACTGTCCTCTCAGTAGTAGTAACCATTTACCCGTAACCACTGTGTCAGTTGACTCACGACCAACCGTCTCTGCCTGAGTCACTCTCTATTCAATATCAATTGTGCTGACCGGGATAAAACCCCTCA
>NW_026465352.1:0-11316 GCF_026875155.1 Cherax quadricarinatus
GGGTAGAGGAAAGCTCAAGTCAAAAGAAAACCCACATCCCTGTGTATACCCCTCCACAAAAAAATTAAATATAATGAAACCACAAAACAAGTGCTATTGAAACTTTTCCCAAACTGCGGGGATCGCTGCTTAACCTTGACTTCCCACACCACAGCTTTTTCATCATGATCCCACCAGCTTAATTTTTACCTCGATAAAAACCCTTTTAAAATAGCCCGCCTTGGGGGGTTTACGGGACAAAGGGTGACGTAAATGAACAGTTTCCCTTTTGGGGTTTAAACAACTTACATTTGATTCAACTTCCCACCGTCCCCAAATTTTTCGCCCCCTTTTAACACTCCCCACACTTCCGGGAAACCCTTCCTAAATCATCGTCCATTGAATAATTCAATAAAAAATCAGAATCATGGCAAAAATCTTGTAAGTTTTAAATGAAAATGGAGATCTTTTTGATTTATTAAAGACAAATAAGAGGGTCTCAAAAATAGAGACAAACAAATCACTCACCTTATCATAATCCCTCAAAAGGACCAACGACCCAAATGGGATGCTGGGGCACAAACTTAAGCCAATTATTGCCTCCCCGGGCCGCATCAGTGTTCCCACAAAGATATCTTAAAAAATATCCATGAGAAATGAGGCACCACTGGTATTTTTTAAAGAAAGCGAATGCAAAAATTTTTTTATACACCTTGAAAGGGAAGTCAAACTTAAAAAGAAACAAGATAAAAAAAATTGAGAAATAAATAGAAAAAATTCTCGATAAGGGTTTTGGTTTTTTAATTTGGGGTCGAGAGTTAAGGAAGAATTTTCATTAACTATTAAAATTTACAATTAATTTGAATAAAATTTTAAATGAAGCATTTCTTTAATAAATTTACAGAAAACTGAGTTAATACTAAAATTCCCAAAACGATAATACCATTTTTAAAATATATTTAAAACTTTCACTTTTTAGAGAGACAATACAAAGGGACCTTAAATACTTATTACTTTCGGGGCCCAAAAACACCCCTAACAGAAGCTGTGAGTAAACATAATAAAATGTTTTTTTTTAATAAATTTTAAATTCCACTGATCGAATTCCAACACTAATTTTTTAAAAGCATCATTGTATTAAAATTAAATTTTTTATTATACCTTTAACAAAATTCGCAAATTCTCGTTATATTAATTTTTGAAAAAATTTTTTTTAAAATGAAATCCTACAACATAAAATAAAAATTTGGGTTAATAGAAAAATGTTTTTAGAGTTTTTAGATTAACAATTTTTAAATAAATTTTTACTAATAATAGTTTTTTAAATAGATAGACGCACCATGGACGGCACAGGACGGCACCATGGACGGGACCCCCGGACGGCACCAAGGACGGGGAACCATGGGGCGGGACCATGGACGGCACCAGGACGGCCCACGGACGGCACCATGGGCGGCACCATGGACGCACCATGGACGGGACCACGGACGGCACCATGGACGCACCATGGACGCACCATGGACGGCACCACGGGCGGCCCATGGGCGGGACCATGGACGCACCATGGACGGGACCATGGACGGCACCATGGACGGGCACCCTGGACGCACCAGGACGGGGCCATGGGCGGCACCATGGACGGACCTGGGCGGGACCAGGGGCGGCACCATGGACGGGACCAGGGGCACACCAGGACGGCACCATGGCGGCACCAGGGCGCACCATGGAAAGGAAACCAAAGGGGCGGCACCATGGCGGCACCATGGACGGGACCCGGACGGCACCATGGGCGGCACCAGGGGCGGCACCAGGAGGGCACCAGGACGTCCCAGGGAATGCCCCAGGAAGGCACCATGGAGGGCCCGGGGAACACCATGGACGGCCCCAGGAGGGCCCCAAAGGACGGCACCAGGGTCGGCCCCAGGAAGGCCCATGGACGGCACCATGGACCAAACCCATTGACGGCACTATGGACGGCACCGGACGGCCCAGGAAGGCACCAGGAGGGCACCATGGACGCCCCAGGACGGCCCCAGGGTCCCCCATGGAAGGCACCATGGACGGAAACCGTGACCAACCATGGAGGGCACTATGGACGGCACCATGGCGGCACCAGGAGGGAACCATGGATGGGCACCGGGGACGGCAACAGGACGGCCTTGAGGGCACCACAACGGCCCCGGAGGGCCCCATGCGCACCATGGGGCCCCATGGACGGCACCATGGGGGCACCATGGAGGGCACCATGAATGCACCAGGGAATCACCATGACGGCACCATAAGGGGACCAAACGGCACCATAGAGGGGCACCATGGACGGCAACCATGGAAGCGCCAGGGAAGGCCCCCCATGGTCCACCGGGGAGGGCATCATGGACGGAACCAGGGAGGGAAAAACCAGGACGGCACCATGAGCACCATGGACGGCCCCATGGAGGGCACCTGGCGGCCCAGGGACGGAAAACCAGGGTGGCACCATGGAAGGCACCAGACGCACCATGGAAGCACCATGGACGGCACCGGGACCAAACCTGGACGGCACTATGGACGGCACCAGGGGACGGCACCAGGAGGGAACCTGGAGGGCACCAGAGGGAAACATGGACGGCACAGGACGGCCCCACGAACGCACCATGGACGCACCATGGACGGAAACCAGGGACGACACCATACGCGCCAGGGACGGCACAGGGACGCCCCAGGACGGCACCATGGACCCCATAGGCACCATGGAAGCCCATGGAATGCACCAGGGACCCCCAGGGAAAGGCACCAGGAGGGGCACCATACGGCACCAGGGACGGCACCAGGAATGCGAATGGAAGGCCCAAAGGAGGGCACCATGGACGGCATCATGACGGACCCATGGACGGCACCATGGAGGCACCATGGATCCCATGGATGGCACCAGGACGGCACCGGGCGGCCCCCTGGAGGGTACCAGGGGCACACCAATTCCACACCAGGACGGCACCAGGGAAGGACCAACCACCAGATCACCATGGGGGCACCATGGGGCCCAGGGACCCCAGGACTCACCAGGGCGGCACCGAGGGGCACCATGGACGGCACCATAAGGGCCCCATGGAGGCACCATGGAATGCACCATGGACAGCACCAAAGGCACCATGACGGCCCAAAGGACGCACCAGGACGGCACCATGGACGTACCATGGAGGGGCACCAAGGACGGCCCCCGGGACGCACCATGGACAACCATATCAGCACCATGGACGGAAACCATGGAGGGCAAAATGACTGAACTAGGGACGGCAACCAGGAGGGCACCAGGGACGGCACCATGGACGGCACCAGGGAATGACCAGGGACAGCACCAGGGAAGGGCACCGGGACCACCAGGGACGGAACCAGGGACGCCCATGGGATTTAAACCATGAAGGGAAACCGTGGACGGCACCAGAAGGCACCATGGACGCACCAGGGACGGCACCAGGACGAATAGGGGCGGCACCAGGACGGCACCATGAGGGGCACCATGGACGGCACCATGACGGCACCATGGAGGGCATAATGGAGGGCACCAGGAGGACCATGGCCCCCATTTCACACCATGGGAAAAAAAATATAGAAAAAACCAGGGGCCCAAAACCATGGACGGCACCTGGACGGAACAGGGACGGCCCATGGACGGCACCAGGATTGGCTGAAAAGAGTACGAAACCTTTATTGGGCCATTACACACCCTCATTTACGGGCTATCTCCCCCAAAAAGCGAACCGGGTTCTAAGAGTTGATGAGGGGGCCCCGTCTTTTCAACAGTGACCAGTTCTACGAATAAGAGGGGTTTGGCAACGCAAGGTTATGGGGGTACCGCTCCCGTCTGCCCTTGTCCCCTTTCAAGCTGGTTAAGCACGGTCTGCTATCTTGTGGCATCATTTCCCCTTTTTCTTCCGGGGGTGCACAATCCTTATCCTGTACATGTGTACATTTTTCGTTGTAAATGGTGAAGGATAATAAAGCAAAAACTTTTTCTGCTGGTTTTTTTGCTCCATTAAAACCCGGATAACGGGCCATTTGGAATCCTGTTTGTAATATGGGTCCTGTCCGGAGCTGGAGCTGGACTTAAGAAAGGGTTGACTTAGGTGAAGCCGAGCGGGAACTTGTGCAGCTTGCGCGGGCATTGTTTTACAATTTTGCGTGTCAGGCTTTTTTATGAGACCTTTGCATTGTGTGATCGTTCAACAGCTCGCTCTAGCTTTTGGGTTTTGGCTCGCTTCGCTAGGGGTCAACTTCTAGAACAGTGTAACTGTCGGGCATTGTTTTAAAAAAATTTTGCGTGCATTTTTTACTACCTTTTCGGGTGGAAATTTTGCGTCGTTTTGCTTGTTCGTATTCTCAATCGTACGTGCATGCAAACGTGTCGCAAATTAACGGTTACGGGGGGGTATTCTGCAATCGACTGTGCATAGCGAATAATTTATGCCACCTAACGACAACGTCTGGTGTCGGCATTATTTTGCATAACCTACTAAATTGTCCCTACAGGGGTTTTTTGAAAATTGGGCTCTTTCCCATTGCATTAAATACAAACGCACCCCAGCGGCAATGCGCTCACGATTGCTGAAAACTAAGAAAAGGAGGGCACACAACTCCTCCCTCACGGGAGCTAGGACAAAAACTACATTTCTCGCAGGGGAAAGATACACCTAGGGAGCAAAGGGTCATATAGTCACTGGGTTTCTAAAGGTGAATCAGCGTCGTTGGCACTTGACGGCAAAAAAAACTTGACAAACTAGGAAAAGAGACCGTTCGCGGGGGAAAATTTTTGATGGGGAAATGAAAAGGAGGCGGCTCGAGCCTTGAGTGCCGGAAAAGCATTGGGCATCGTTTTTTTCAACAGCTTATTGGAAAGGGCACGGGAATTTTACGTCAGTATTAAAGCGCAAATTTCTGATTAAAATGTGAAGACCACGGGTTTTTGGGAGCATATATGTTTTTCCCACCAAAATAAAAAATTTTTAAGCTGGGCAGACACAGCTTGGTAAATCCCTAGGGGACTTGTGAGACAGCAAACCAAACTTTAACCACTGGTAAAAACAAGTGGTTCTCTACCTTTGGGGACTGGTGAAAGCTTATTCTGTTTGATAACCTGCTGGAGTCTGGGACCAGAGGTTCGAGTCTTTCCAGGACGGACTTAACCATTTGCATTGGAGGCAGCCGGGTTGGCTAAACCTTCGAAACAAACCCGCTCCTTGTCCAAGCGGGCCCGTCCTCTTTTCAAGGGCCTGAAAGAGCAGAGATCGTCAACCTTGGAGAATAAGTCAGCCGGAGGAGAACGCTACGCAGCCAACAAGCCACCTTTGAGCCACGCTTCTAAACCCAGGCCACCTGGGGAAGCAAACACTCTCGTCATCTCGACAACATATCCAGAGAGACCCCAGCCAAATGACCCTTTTGAACGCGCAGGAGAAAGGGCAAGCCTGTCGTCGCTTCCCCCCTGCAACAAAGGGGTCACATCCGTCCCAACTCCCCCCAAAACCCCAACCCAGGGGAAATCTCTAATATCCTAGAAACATTCCCCTAGAGAAGTAAAAAAGGGTAGGCCCCCTATTATTAAAGGGTCAATTTTTCCCTCGGGAAACTCAGAAACAACTAAAGAAAAAACCTTTTAAGATCGGAGCAATTGCTCACTTGTAAAGAAGGAATTACCCCTTCAAGAATACTTTTTTGAATCCTTTTTTTTTATTGGAAGCATTTGGGGGCTAATATTCTTTCCTTTGCAAAAAATTTTAAGTACGGCAAATATTACAGGGGGTACTGACTGAGGGTCTCAAAGGATTCCCCATAAAAGATGCCAGTTATACGGGTAAAACTTACTATTTTTAGTTCTTTGTCCGAACCATAAATAATTTTTTTCCCCGGGTGGGGCCATAACTGGGGCAACACCCCAAAGGGGTTTGTCTGGGGAATTTTTGACCATCCTTGGACGACCCGATCTCGGAAAGCCACATTGTTTACGAGGAAAATGGCCAGGCCTCGTAACCCAGTGAACAGACCCCGATCAAGTTTCCTTTTCCCAAGGGTTGCAGGATTGCCAATGTCTCTGTTTCCATGCCCGAGGGGCGTCCTTCCCGGGGGGAACAACGAAACCCTTCTTTAAAATTCGCTTTGGGCCGCCAAGGGGAAAACCCTTTGGGGCAAACCGGGCAAGAGAATTAAAAAAGATTATTTGATCTCACTGAACTGGTAAGGAAAAGGGGCCCGCAATTGATGCAGGTTTGTGGGTTTCCCAACTAAGTTTAGACCCAAATATAAACATAGCTCATAACACTCTTAGGGGTCACTTAGAATTTCAAAAAACCTGTAAGAACACAAAGAAATTTTATTTTGGGCCAAAAAATTTAAAAAAAGTGTAAAAATCATATTTGGGTTTTCCGAAATGTCAGCAATTGGGAAACCTGGACATTCCAATTAAAAAACCCCACCTCTCCAACCTATACCCGCTGAGGAAACCTTTGCAAAATTTAATTTTAATTGTTAGGTCCACTACCAGTCAAAGCGGAAATCAATATTTTTTTACGATTTTGGGTAAAGTAACCCGAAATCCTGAAACTTCCCATGCGAGTATTTAAACAAAGCTATTCTCAAAACTTTAAAACAAAATTCATTCTTGTTTTGCATTCCTAAAGCTATTCAAAGTGATCAAGGGACAAAATTTACTTTCCAAAGCATTTAGGAAGTATTAAAAAGGTTAGGGGTAATCCCCACCTTATCCACTGCCATCATCCCATCCCAAGGGGCCTTGGAAAGATTCCATCAGACTTAAAAAAAAATGATGAGAACTTTTTGCATGCACTTTCCACAACAGGATGAATCACTACCTTTGTTTTCGTTCTCATAGGAAAAACGTGCAAGAGTCTACGGTATATCCGTTTGAGCTGATCTTTGGGGACAATTTTCAGGTCCTCTTTCGGGGCTCAAAGAAGGATGGGTGGAGAAGCTTACCAACCCCTACAAACCCCTCTTCAAGGTTGCAGGTGGGCCGTCAGTTAGCCAAGGTAACCTAAAACAGCCAAAGTAAATAAACGAGGTAGACAAAGGCACAATTCCCTCCTTCCATCCAGGGGACAAGGTGTTGGTGCAGGAAAACCATACCTGGGCCCCACCTTTAAACTAGATTTACGGGGGCCTATGCGATTGAAGTAGATTTTCGATGTAAATTATTGGAGCTCCCATTTTAAGACCTCAAAAACTAAAAAATTTCCACATTAATCAAAAAAATTTCCATACACCAGAAAAGTCCCAGTATGACTCTGTCCTCTACCTCTGGGACGACTTGACTCTTTTTCACTCTACTCGAAATTAAAATTTAAAATTTTAAATTCTGCCTCCTCAAGATCCTTTTTTTTAATTTGGGGGTTACTGAACGCAAGCACAAAATTTTAAAGGCTTCTACGTCTTCCTAATATTTTTTGGGTGTGCCGAAAATGTAAATTAGGTTACATGATGTAAGTGGGAAACTCTAAAATTAAACTTCCCCCCAAGGCTTAAAACCGAAAGCAAAGGCTACTTCACAGAATAAATTTTGTTAAAGCATGGTTTTTGTGGAGAGTGCTATCCCATGGGGTTCACCGGCTTCCTGTGAAAAGGCTGAGGAGGGTTTCGTATGTGTAAACACCGTAAGGGAAAAAAGCCCCATTTCAGATGCTTCCCCCTCCCGTCTATGACGAATTGACTTTGGGGAAGGGTACTTTTGTGTCCAATTAATCCCCCCAAAAACTACTTTAGGGACCTTTAACGATAAGGGGAAGGGAAAACTCGCCTCGTAAATTCCCAGGGGGTCATTTCATACACAGTTACCCCCTTTGAATGAAAAATTCCCCCCTTCTTTTTTAAACTATCCATCAGGCAATATTTAAAGGGCTTTAAGGCCGGCAAACGTACCTAGATGAATTTGTTTTTGGTTCTAAAATTGGATCACACCTACTTTGATTAAGGCTCTTTTTGAGACCTTTAAGGTTCCCTTTAAAGTTAATTTATCTAAATTTCCTTGGCCAGCCACTTCATTTTCTAGGCCATGAAGAGGTAGTGGAAAAATTCACCAAAATTGCTAAAGTTCTTTCATTAAAGATTATCCAGTTCCTCATGATAGGAAATCCTTCAACGTTTTCCCAGGGATAAAGGATTTACAGAAATTCGTAAAAAATTCTCAATATTTAGCCCCTCTTTCGTCTCTTACCATCACAAAGTTCCCTTTAAAGACCCAGACTGTAACACTGCTTTTTTAAAAAAGCAAAAAAAATTATTTTTTTACTGCACCCAATCTCTTGCTCCAGACTTCTCCAAACCATTTTCATTACAGGGTTAGCTTTTGATCTGGGGTTTGGGGGAGTACTATTACAAATCGGAACGAGGAGTTGCAGCCCCTACATCTTTTTACCAATTCCAGCCAATCAAGGGGTTACTCAACCATTGAAAAGAAGCCCTCGTGCGGTACGCTTTGGAGCATTCATGTTATTTGGGCCAGACATCCAGGGGGTCACAGTCTACAGTGACACAACCTCTAGTATACTCCAAGCCAGAAAACCCCCAAAAACAAGGGTTATGCGCGGAAGCAAAAGGCTGCAACCCCATAATATTCCTAAATATATTGCCGGTAAAGAAAAAAATTTTGGGAGACTCTTTATCTAAAAATATTTTTATTTTTTTTAGCAGGTTTTTGTTTTACCCCCTTTTCCCCGCTCTTTTTTTTTATCCCCCGGTGTGGGGGGGGGTTTTTTTTTTGAGGGGTGCGGGGGTAAACCCTCCCCCTGATCTTGGACCATGTACCGTCTGACTGCTGTCTCACTCTAAGTTTAGTTGGCTTTTGGGCACGAAAAAACTGACTCTAAGAGTTTTATGGGGGAGAGGGAAAAGGGGGTCCCATATTTTTTTTCCATGGGGCACGGTTACCCTGGAGGGGCACCCCAATCCTGAGCCTTCCCGTGGGGGTGTGCAAAGCAAAGAGTACGTAACCTTTATTCGGGGGCATGACACACCCTCATTACAGCTACTCCCCCCAAACCCCGAACCAGGTTCAAGAGTTCATGATGGGGCCCCGTCGTTCAACTAGGACCAGGGTTTTTTCCAATAAGAAGATGGTTTGGCAATCGCAGAGGTTTTGTGGGGAACCGCCCCTTCTGCCCTTGTCTCCCCCTTCAAGCTGGTTAAGCACGGCGCTACTTGTGGCTTCTATTTCTGTCTTGCTTACCGTGAGTGCACTTACTTATCACTGAAAATAGTGTACAATTGCTTTCTAAATTGGGAAGGGTAATATAAGTCTAAACTTTTTCTGCTGTGTTTTTATTTCTCCCCCTTACACCCGGGGTAAAAGGCCATTTGGAATCCTGGGGTTGAATAAGGGCGAACCTTTTCAGCACCCTGGACGGCACCCTGGGCGGCACCAGGCGAACCAGGCGGCACCATGGGTGGGCCATGGACGGGACCATTACAACCCCCTGGACGGCACCATGGACGGCACCACGACGGGACCATGGGCGCACCAGAACGGCACCAGGGCGGGACCTTACGGCACTAAGGGCGCACAATGGACGGCACCAGGACGGCACCATGGACGAACCAATTCAGCACCATGGAACGGACCATGGACGGAACCAGGCGGCACCAGGACGGCCCTGGACGCTCCATAGGCAGCAGGACGGGACTATGGACGCACCCGACGGCACCATGGCACACCATGGACGGGACCATGGGCGGGACCATAGACAGCACCATAAACCCCACCAGGGGCCCAGGAGGGAACAGGAAACACGATGGGCGGGACCATGGGCGCACCATTAAAAGCACCATTGACGGCACTATGGGCGGGCCCCTGGGGGGCACCCGGAGGGGACCACGACTGAACCATGGACGGCACAATGGGCGCACCCTGGACGGCACCATTGACGCACCAGGCGGAACCCTGGGCGCCCATGGAGGCCCGTTTTCCCGCACCACGACGCAAATGGGCAGCCCATAGACAACACCACGGGGCGACACCTATTCACACCAGGACGGGACCATGGACGGCCCAAGGACGGCACCCTTGGGCGGCACTAGGGACAGCACCACGGCGGGCCCACGGGCGGCACCCTGGCGGTACCATGGCGGCACCATGAAAAGCCTTACGGACGGGCCCCGAAGGCCCATGGACGGCACCATGGACGGGACCAAGACGGTACCTGGAAGGGACCATACGCATACGGGCGGCACCACGGACGGCACCTGGGCGGCACCATGGGTGGGAACATGGGCGGCACCATGGACGGCAAAATGGACGGCACCATGGGAAAGCACCATGGAAAGGGACCATGGACGGCACATGGACGGGCCCCTGGGCGGCACCATGGTCCACCAGGAAGGGCCCCTGGGTTCACCGGGGGCCAAACCATGGGCGGCACTATGGACAACCATGAAGGTACCATGGGGCGGTACCAGACGGCACCATGACGCACCCTGGACGGCACATGGACGACACCATATTAGGCCATTGACGCACCCTGGACGGGACCATGGACGGCCCCAAGGACGGCACCATGGACGGGGACCATGGACGGCACGAGGACACCCATATTTTAGCCCATTGACGCACCATGGACGGGACCATGGGGCGGCACCAGGACGCAAACATGGACGCACCATGGGAAAGCACCATGGACGGCACCATGGAAGGCACCATGGACGGCACCAGGACAACCGGACGGGACCATGGGGTGCACCATGAAGGGACCAGGGGCACCATGGAAGGCACCATGGACGGCACTATGGACGGCACCATGGACACACCGGGCGGCACATGGACGGGGACTATGGACGGCACCATAACAGCACAATGGACGGTACCATGGACGGACATTACGGGACCACGGACGCACCATGACGGCACCATGGCGGCAAAAATTGACGGCACCATAGGGGACCATGGCCGTACCATGGACGGGACCAGGCGACACCCTATCACCCAACCCCGGACGCACCATGGACGGGACCATGGACGGAAAACCCGGACGGGGGACCATGGACGGCACCTGGCGCACCCTGGAGGTACCATGGACGGCGCATGGACCACCATCGCCACCATGGGGCGGCACCGGGGGAAAGGGACCATGAACGGCACCATGGACGCACGAGGACGGGACCATACCCCAGGACGGCACCATGGACGGCACCGGGAAGGCCTATGACGGGGACCAGGACGGCACCATGGACGGCACCAGGCGGCACCATGGGCGGCACATGGACGGCACCTTTGGGAAAGGGCCCAAGGACCACCCGGACATCACCATGGACGGCACCCTGGAGGCCCCATAAACACGATGGGAAAACCCAAAACACCAT
>NW_026465353.1:0-14258 GCF_026875155.1 Cherax quadricarinatus
TTTTTTATAAAAATAATACAAAGTTTTTCCCCCCCACACCTCCCCCCACCCCATGGTTAAAGCAAAATCACTTACCATTTTACCGCAGGAGGAGGGGGTTGATTAACCCAACATACACAGGGTTTACTGTCTTCCCTCCTCCTCGCAGACACCTCCAACGGGATACTAAATTTGGGAAATCGTCCTTGACCCTACTTGTTTTTTGAATAACAGTAAAATCCAAACAGTGACCCAGCACGGCTTTTTTACCGGAGTTGTGACCTTTGCTCCGCCTCTAAACGTCTCAGGCTCTACCCGCCGTACGATAATTCCAATATTTTCCCACAGATTTTCATAATTCCAGGTTGAATTATTAGCAATTACACTTGAACATGAGGGTTAATTGAAATGTCATATGCATATTTCAATATAAATTGATCATTTCTTTAATTTATTTCTACCAAAATCTTTAAAAAAAATAGGTATAATTTTCTTTATGCTATAATTTGTTAACTTATACACAAAATATATAGCATATAAGACGCACAACAATGATTTTCATGTTGAATCCTCTGATTAATACCATACATGAAATTTCTCTTGTATATAATTTTCTCATATATATTTGTATAATGTTTTAAATCCACCCCGAAACTATCTAAATATAATAATATGTGTTTGTTCACATATATAGTAATCCAATGACCAATATTTTCATCTTGATCGTTCAATATATTAATGATGAAAATTACCGGCTTATCTTTTATCCTCATAATAACTTCATTTATATTATTTGCGGCAAAACATCCCAAATACGAGGCATATCTTCCCGTATGATGTTTCAAGGCAATATTTATTCTTCACAATTCATGATCTATACTCGGTATGCACTATCACTGTTTTTTTTCATTTATAATTTAAAATCGCATTAGTTTCACCAAACATCAGACAAATTCTATTCTCATCTTTCGGTTTACAATGTCATATCTTTTCTCAATATTACCATTCTTTCGACTGATTTGCATTCTTGACCTGTTTCACTTCCTCAGGGTCAAACACTAATAGAGTTATGCATTGGAGAAAAATCTTTATGTAATCAGATGATCAGTTCCAAACCCAGAGATTTCAGGTAGGCGTAATATAAACCTACTTGCGTGGGTAGGAAACTTACAGTCAATATTAAGAATCATTTCTGAATTAATTGTACCCGGAAATTATTCAAATCTTCATGATTGAAATATAATGGATTAAAATTATATCCTCCATCATATGTTGTATATCAACTATTATAATAGATTCTTATCGGGTGCTTTGACTTGTTACACATGGATTATCTGCCGATCAATTGTGTTTGATTAGATGCCAGAATATCATGATTTAAATAATGTCTTTCTTGAAAACAGATATTCACACCCTGCGGGTTTACCTCATGCTTGAATTCAATGTAATTAATGCATTCGTATACGGAATAACGTTTATCGTCCATAATTTAATGGTATTAATATTATATTTATATGTTTTTCCGGCTAATGGTGCCATAATTGCCATGTGGGTGAATGTATTCAAGTCTCAATTGATATTCGACACTACCATGATATTTCGTGAAATACTTCTCACATCCTGCATCAAAGGGAAACAGTAAATTTACATTCGATAATTTACCTCGTCTTTATTAACTGCATCCGAATCAGCTGCTGTAATAGTTACTACTTGTTGTCTCATTATTTTACGGAAAGAATGCCTAGTCTGAAACAACTTGTTTATTACTATGGAACAATGCTTTCTCCAGACTGAGTGGACTGACCACCTCAAACTTTAGGTGTATGGACTGGATTACAATCGTCCCTATTCAAGTATCTCTGTCTTCTATTAAACTTTTCTGTAATCGACTGAAGAAGCCCTACTGTGTAGGCGAAACGCTTTCGAAATGAAGATACCTAACTGTTGGCATTGTGTCTTACTAAAACCTGTCGGTATGTTTACCATTGTAATTTCCGGTTCATAACTGAAGTTGGTACAAGATAAAATTATTTCTAGTTTATTAATAATCTTGAAATAATTTCTACTGCTAGAGGGGGGCTAATATAATAATAAGAAAGAATTCACCTCTGATACTCAGCAAATATTTCTTTTTACGCTTGAAAATCAATTTTCTTACAAGTAAATGAATTTAATCTCGTTCTTGTACTTTTAAAATATTTTAGGGTCTAAATGGTATTTTATCATTTTGATCAAATTATTGAAAATATCTTGATATAACTTATGTGTGTTTTCATAAAAAAACTGTTGTAATAAACTCTTCGTGATTGCCTCGGCGAGACTATTAAAGTAATGCAGTATATTCTTTTATTTTTTCTCTAATAATGATTTTTTCATTGTACCTTCAACAAATTTCCTTCTTTGACCCACGAATTAAAAGTGGATCATAAACTTTATATGATACCAATAATGCGTAATTCCACATTTTTTTTTTTCGCTTTCAATACTCTGTTCGGATAATATATTTTGGTGGTGGTATGAATGGGTCAATTCTTCTCAGATAAAATGTTCATTTAATCTTTTCAACTTTCAATTTCCAAATGATATGTTGTTATAGTTGAGAATTATTAAATTCTATATATTTTAAATATTTTCCTCTGTATTATGTGTGTGAAAACCTCGGTTAAACGCGGATGATCTGCTCCAGAGTCACTCTTGTTGTGTCTCCAACAGCCAATTTTCTTAATGATTCGTTTCTTATTGGATCTTCCATTTTTTATAATTTATGCGAAACTGATTCCTTATAACATTCAATGTCGTGATACCTGCGACTTGGCAATGGGGTTTACCATCATTCCCCGAGGCTGTGAAGTTTGAATTATACGCACTACAATCTATTTAACCACTTTTGAATAATTAAATGTATTGGCACTGTCATTTACTTGTATAATTTACGTATTTTCAACGTTTGCAAGCCTCTCTCTGCAATGGAAGCTTTAGTTCATTCGCGAAAATACATGATATAACTTTATATGCTTATCTGGTTAATTCTGTATCTGTTTATTTAGAATGTCCCCCCCCCCTTTATCTATAAATAATTCGATATATTATTCGCCTTTTTCATTCTCCAATATGTTTTGTAATGCATGTATAGTGCATCGGTCGTCCTTTCTTTTTCATGAGTAACTGCTTGTAAATATCTGAAAAACATCGATACACACGAGAATGTATTTATATCCTCATTATATCTGGATAATTTAGGACATATCACCCAACTCACAGGTTAAATCAACTCTGGGTTTGGGTGGCAATTATTTTTCCTGCCAGGAAGAACTTCTTGGTTTTTAAGTACATGTAAAGTATTTGATATTTATGAATTTAAGAAATTTTGCCTTTTCAAGGTTATGGACGGATAATCTCTTTTACAGCTGTACACTAAAATTGTTTACACAGTGAATGATCCCACACAACCAGGATCTATATAAAACCTTTTTTTAAATTAATTTCGTTCGCTCCATTGGTATACAATTTCTTAGAATCTGACGTAACAATTGGTTCGCAACTGTAAAGCTTCTGGTGTATTTAATTGCATGGTCTATTGAATAAATAACGAAAGGGTGAATCGAATTATGGCAGATTCACCTATATTTCAAATTCTTATTTTATCGAGAACTTGTCGCCCCCAGAATCTCTACTTGTCCAAGATCCTCATTTTAAATTTAAAGCAAAATGCGTGGGGTTTAAAGAATGGTACGACTATATCGTCCTCGTGAAATCTATTTTGAGTAATCAGAAATATGGTATATTTTTTTTTGATGTATTACCTTTTTTAAGGTAATACTTCGAGAATAATTTCATGTTACCAGCTTTTAAAAATAGATCATCAACAATAATTATTGTATTTTCATCAGGTGATGCAATGACATTCTGCGGGTCGATAATATCTTTACTTAATGTTAATTTTTGAGATATCTCTGAATCTTGTTCTAAGGGATGTGATGTCACCCCGCATATTATAATGTTATGAAATTTCTAATGGTATAACTTTAATAATTTTGATATGAAATAAGATTTGCCGCTATTCGAATAACCGGCAATGATAATCCTTGATGGATAACGAAATATATCAACGTCAGCAGATGTGTATGTTGTCAAGTTCATTGTACTGTCGAGAGAGATTATGTTTACCATAGAGAGGTGACTTTTCAAGATATATAACAGCTAAGTTAATGAGGGAGGAGACACAGAGCAACCTGCTATTGCGGAGCGGGACTACCTCACCAAAATTAGTTAGTTTATGGTACCGATTGACACGGATGTTCAGTAAGGAGATACGTAATGACCATGTGATTTTCTACCTTGGGTGTGAACACCATTTCATGGTGGTCGTCTGCCTGACCCGTGTTGACACATGTGTTCAGTAAGGAGATACGTAATGACTATGTGATTTTCTACCTTGGGTGTGAACACCATTTCATGGTGGTCGTCTGCATGACCGTGTTGTCGACACAAGTGTCAGTAAGGAGATACGTAATGACCATGTGATTTTCTACCTTGGGTGTGAACACCATTTCATGGCGGCCGTCTGTCTGACCTGTGTTGACACAAGTGTTCAGTAAGGAGATTATCGCCGGAGGGGGTTGTACAAAAATCATGACGCAATACTTTGGGGGTGACCCATATAAGGTCAAGGATTCTCTCAGAGCTGGGATTGTGTTTCAGCCGTCAAGCTCATCTCTTCAACGGGAATCCACCACACATCATGGAGAAAGGTAAGTTGTACTTAGAAAATCGTGATTATGTGGTGAACAGATATATTTAAACATGTGGAAGATATAACGGAAAAAATGTTTTGGGTTAATTTTGTTGTTGGAGCAGTACGAGTGAAAATTTTACTGGAAAAGTGATTTAATAAGTGTGATTCTTAACAGTGGAAAGAGAAAGGAATATACGCGAATACTTGGAAGCATTAGGGAAGAAGGAGATTGGTCGCTAAGATAGACGAAGTTCGTTAGAAAATCAAGAAGGAGGTGTACATGGCAATGAGAGTTGTTTAGAATTACAGAAGAGTGGGATCACATAGTGTATTCAAGGAAGAAGGCTGTACAAACATGTGTTTTGTATCCAAATTGTGATCAGTGCCTTTTACTTTGTTGTTAAAACTGTTGTTGAAAAATATTTTCGCAAAATTGTGGTAGTCACTCGAGAAAAATTTTTGTTCTATTCATTAAATCTTTTAATCGTAATAATGAGAAAAACCGAGAAAGGTGGAAAGATTTTGTTCTATTCACTGAAATTTTAATTACGTAATTTGTAAAAAATTTTTTTTTGGGTTAAGAATTGGATATACTTTTTTCCTCTGCAGGAATACACCTTGCACCCGCTACTGTTGTGAATTGAAACTGAGAGTAATGACGCGCTGCTTGGAGGTGGTGCGATCGGGGAATGGAAGATGAGAGTGCAGGTAGTTCTGCTAGTGTCGCGACTCACAGCGGGAGGTGCACGTGGGGTGTGGAAACTTCTGTCCCCATTAAGAGATGATTAGAGAGGCAATACTCACATGACGGTTCTGACAGTAATGTCGCACACAATAGTGAGGTGAGATGAGAGCAACTACCTACATGAGAGAGACCAGAAATTATCACAACACACCATCCAGTATTTTTGAGGTTAGGCATTACAGTGAGGAAGTATGTGTTCCTTCAACTTATAACAGAGAGTTAAGAATTATTTACATGCTTATAGGATTATTTTATAGATCAGATGCGAGATATGTATGATAGATCACCTCTAAGCAATGTCGCTCAGAATCCACCCGATTATATGTTATTAAGGACATTACGTCAAAACATATTCGGAGTGATGATCAAATGGGACTAATTTATGTAAAATTTAGCGTTTGATTAGGAGTGAAGAGGAAATCTCTGTAGTATTTGATCGATGGGTGGGAACGATATTAGAAAGATACGAGACAGAGTTGCCAAGGATCAGGAAGGATCTGTTGGATCATTGATCACAATCGAATTCTTTCATTATCGAATACGTTTTAAGTGAATTCAGAGTACAAGTAGGATCATATGTGGCTATCCCAAGAAACTTAGAGGGAACCAATATGTATTTAATCCAGAGATTAATGATGGGTTTTGGTGTACTGCGTGCTTTTGCTGCCTATCAATGTCATAAAAAAGTAAATGTCATGGGGTGTTATCCCCAGAGCAGTTAATACTAAGAAAGGATGTCTTTATCATGCAAAATCTTCTATTGACGATTTTCCATTACCGTGATAAGTTAGGTTATTAGAGAAGGATATTAAAGATGTCATTATATGTTTATCAATTAGAAAGGATCAAGTGCGGCATTTATGGCTATGTGTGTAAGGGGAATAAGAAATATAAGGACATCATGTGTGCGTTATTCTGTGAATTGAAAGTCATTTGGTTTTAATTAAAGATTTTGACGGGTTTGTTAGACGATAATGGACAGAAAATGGTGTAAAGAAAGCGCTGTTACATAAGTTGTTTGATGAAGTTGATACACAGAAGAGTTAGATACCCACGAAGATGGATGTAAAATCAATCAGATTATCGTATTCCCCTGGACAGGATCAAACTGTACACTTTTAAAAATTTTTAGTCATTACCACATTCCAGCTGAATACATCGGTGTATTTGATTTCGAAGTGCATTAGACACCACTTTCCCGCAGGTGGTTTTTAAATTCGAGTCTCGTCATAAAGCCATGACTATTGTTATATTATATTTGATCGCAAAGGAGGAAATAGTGTGTATGTAAGAGTTATAAGGGGGAGGATGCTGTTTAATCATTCATTTTTAAATGTTAGTGGTTGAATGGGACTAAAATAAAAGTTTAGAAGAGAGTATATGAGTAATCCATATGACAGAGGAGGATAAGATGAATTCTCAGATCACTTGTGAATTATGTTGTGAACACCTTCAAAATACCCAAGACAAACATAAACATCATGACCATTACTTTAAATTCAATAATTATTGGGTGCAGATTGGGTCGTTGTAATTTGCAGTGTAAAGATAAGAGTGAGGAATTATTTACTTTTTTGTATAACAATGTGTCTGATTTAGGAATAATTTTAATGGAATTGCATGGTTAGATAATATAAAATTAAACTTCATTCGAAACAAGGACTCAAATTTCTTGAAAGTAGACAAGGTAAGGTTAGGTTTCAAGATTCTCTGTCTTTCATTGAATGGGCTCTCCTTTTCAACTTTAGCAGATCAACTATCAAGCTGGTAAATCACTGAAATATACAGAGGTATTCTGAAAGATGTGCACTCAGGATGTCTTACCTTTTTTATGCAAAGGAAAACAAGTTTTGTGTTATGATTTATATTGATAGTTTAAAGGGAACTCGATGAAACCAAATTACACCGAGGATTAAGAACATTTTTTAATTCTTTTGAGAAGAGTGCTTTAGTCAGGAAGATTATGATCATGATGCTTTGAAAGTGTTTGACCAGGGTAAATGTAAGACCTTAGGAGATTATTTGATGTTATATCTCAGGAGATGGTTGGATTGTTAGCCGATGTCTTCATGGAGTTGGGTAAAACACTCAGAGTATATATATATATGCTAGATGTTAGTAATTATATAGTTTACCCTTCATTCAGTTGGGAGATCGCAATTCCTCTTGAAAACTACTGTAAAATTAGATATGGTATATTCCCATGTAGTTATTAGACTGATTAAAAGGAATCGCAGAGGAGGGTTTACGTGTGCAATTTAATCAATATACTAAAGCAGATAATCCCTTACTCCAATTTTCGATATTGAGAGTGCCCGAATGGGCACCATTTTATATATATATATATTAGTATTTAATTGTTTGTTATGCTAGTGCAAATGGTTGATAGCTCTTCCACAGAATGGTATAAGAAATTATCGAATGTGGAGAAGATTGCTTTCCTCGATTGTGGATAAGTAATGTTTCGTGTGAAGGTCCCAAAAGGGTTATTGGATAGATGGTTGATACCAAGATCGTGACCCTGAGGTAGCTAGAGTACTGATAAACTTCCTTTGATATTATCACACATGAATATATCACAAGACGATGTTAATACTCCTTATTGCGAATCTCTATTGAAAAGACTGAAGGTAGAAAGATCCCCAAATCTAATGCGGAAATTAGTGGCCAGGTCATTTACCTCAGAAAAATTATTTGTCAGTCTTGAATCTTGAATCGAGGACGACGAGAGCTGTCGTAAGTATGGGAAAAATTCGTGAAGGAAGAAGGATATGAAGGATGGAAAATAACTGGAAAGGTTGGGGAGGAGGGAAAGAGGAGAAATCAAGGCAAGTGGCCAACACTTTGGGACATGTGGTACAAAAGTACTGGAGACGTAGATGGAGAAGGCTTGAAGATGTCGTTGCTTGCTCACTAGGGAGGATGGCCGAAGGCAGCAGCAGGAGCTGGGAGTGTCAGAAGGCAGCAAGCAGGATGGTTGGTTATGGTCTTAAACAGGTTTTTACAGTGCGTTAAATTGTTTTCGAGAAGATTTGTATCACAGTATGGGAGAGCTCCTGTAGTAGTATTCGTTGGTTTGGAGTTGTGGAGTATCTGGTTGTAGGTAGGGAATGGTTCATTCTTTCGCTTTGGTAACGAAGCTGTGTTGTCTTGCAGGATGTTGGATGAGTTCTAGGAGAGTCATGCTTGCGGGGTACAGCTCGTGGTGTAGAATATGAGTCCTTTGTGTTATACCCTTGGTGTTCCAGGTAATCGACGTGAGCTAAGTATAGAGGCGGTGGTGGAGTAGAGGAAGGTGGTGTTGCTTCGTTTTCACTTTAGTAGCGATTTAGAAGATGTTTTGGTGGCAAGGCTTCTGTTTGGTTGGATTCTGTGAGAGGGTGGTGCGGTGGAGGCTTTTCATTGGTCGTAGTTGGATTGACGTCGTGCTAGTTTGGTGGTGTTGATGGAACTTCTGCAGAAGAGTTGGCGATTAAGTTTTTGGTGAATTTGAGAATTTCCTCAGAAGGTGGAGTGCTGCGGAAATGTAAATGATGGCATGTTATTTAAATGCAAATAACTCGTTGATGGTGAGTTTTAAAACGATCCAGGTTACAGCCATGGTTTTTGCCTGTGAAGCGTTTTATAGTAGGACAGTAGTGAATCTTCGTTACGGTCACTTGTTGGAGCAGTGATGGTGGTGTTGATGGAGCGGGGCTGAGTAGATGCTTGAAGTATTTTGTTGTGTCTGCTTGAACTTTTGCAATTGCGGCATCGATGGTGTGTTGTTGTAGTAGATTTTTCTTTGTTGCATCTTGTAGTATCTTCATATATATCCTTTCTTGTAGGACATTATACTGCCAGTGTTTGGTGATCCATTACTTTGCAGTTTAAAACACGCTGGTTGTGTTGGAGCAGCTGTAGATTCAGGAACTGAGGTGTGTCCCTCACTACCACATGTAGTGCGAACTTCTTGTCTTTTACTGGACATGCCCTTGGTGGTGTGAGATAAGAATAGCAGTTCAGCAATGTTGGATGTAGTGGTAACTTTCTGCTTTATGTAGGTGGGAATGCTATGTAATAGTAAGCAGCAAGACCTTCAGTTCAGGGCAGTGGCAGCCATGTTTAACGTCGTAAAGGTGACCTTGAGTATTTGGACGTTTGCATCGGGATTTTTGTAATGCTGCCAACAGTAAGCCCAAGTATTTTGAGTTTAATAAATGACTTGAGTTCCGGCAAATGTTTGAGAAGTCAGAATCTTGTCCAGCTTTTTCAGAATACTGATTTTCTTGCCTGAGGGGCAGGAGGGATGTAACAGTAAATCCCCTTGAGCAGCTAAGTGTAGTGGTGGAGTCTGTATGTGAGTAAACTTCTCTGCTCAGGCATCATGTGACTTACAACAATGAGTGCTTCTTTGAGTGTCAGAATAGCGTTGAATTTAACATGCAATGCTCCCTGCACAACAGTTGCAAGAGCAAGTTTCGTTGAATCATCAACGGTGCCAGTGTTTGGCTTGATCTTTACACGATTTGCATAGCTCATCGTGCAAGTAAAGGCTCCCCTCCCCAACGGGGATCGTAGGGAGAGACTATTTGATAAGTCTAGATTTGTTACAATTATTACTGGAACTTGGGTTAGAGGTGGAAAAGGTTCATGCCATATATGAATATACTCTTTCATGACAACTAATATCGCACAGACAACAGCCACACGATGTCCTATCAAGTCAAAAGCTTTCAAATTAGTTAATAACGCCATATATGGGAAAATCATTGTTAAATATCAAAAGTATGTGAAATCTTATAGATTATATTCAAGAATGAGAAAGCATTTGTTAGAGCGGCTAAAGATCCTTTCTTAAAAAATATCACACATTTGAATCAAGACAGAGTGATTTGTACATTCACAAGAGAAATTTGAAAGTTAAGCACACCTCTTTATCTCAAAGGTTTTCAAATTCTTGAGATTGCTAAAAAAAAATTGTTCATTTTTGGTATAAGTTTTAAAACAACATTATGGAGATTAAGACTTCTGTATACCGATACCGACGGTATATTTTTAGTTTGAAATGTAAAGATTTGTCACCGATTTAAAAAGTGAACCTTGTTAGGATAATGTTTTTTTAAAATTTCATCCTGATCATTTATTTGAAATAAATAAAAAAAATATGGGGTTTAGGGAAATCTGAAATGTGGATAAAACTTGGGAATTTGAATAGCACTGAAAGGTAAAATTTTCCCTGAAAAGATTGTGGAAATAAATATGTCAGCAACCAGGGTTCACTTTATGTAGTCATTATTAACTCTGCAAGAACAAAAATTTTTAACATTTAGAAGGGAAATTTATTCACGTGGTTCTTAAAATAAAAATGAAATATTTAAGTAGAATTAAAAAGGGGCTTTCACCTTTGTGTAAAAGGTACATTTAAATCAAAACCTTTGTTAGGGGGACACCCTAATTTTACCTTAAAGAGCAAATAAGGGATTCCCCTTGTTGTATTCCCCAAAATTTAGGAAAGGGCATTTGAAATTTAAAAAAAAAAATGAAAAAAATTGTTTTTAGTGATCCGCTTTTAAGTTAAGTTTGGTCGACGATTACCTTTGGTGAAGTTTGGGGGGGGAATCATGCCGTGATTAACCCAGGTGGGGGGGCACCTTTTTTAGATTTAAAAAGAAATCCTTTTGCCCCGGGGGATTCATTTGATTGACCCCATAGGGGGGAACCCCAAAAAAACTTGATCCAAGTGGAAAAATGAAACCCCAAAAAAAGAAAAAACGGAAAAAAATTGGGGAAAAAGGGGGGGCATCCGGAGGGGGCCCTCAAAAGGGCCTGCAGAAGCTGGGGGGGCGCTTTGACGGGGGGGGTGGGGGCTGGGGGGGGTGGGGGGTTGAGGGATTTCGAGGGTGAGGGAAGGGTAACATAAAGGTGTGAAAAGGGGGCACCCTTTGATACGACGTACAGAAAAAACCTAGACCGAAGTAACACAGGGTAAAAAGGCGCATCCTTTGATACGCGTACAAAAAAGAAACCCTAGCCCGGAAGAAAACCTAGGTGTGAAAAGGCGGCATTTTTTGATAGCGTACAGAAAAAACCCCAAACCCGGGAAGTAACACCTAGGTGTGAAAAGGGGGGCATCCTTTGTTTACGACGTACAGAAGAAACCCTAGACCGGAGTAACACCTAGTGTGAAAGGGGGACCCTTTTGATACGACGTACAGAAGAACCCCCCAAACCCGGGAAGTAACACCTAGTTAAAAAAAGGCGGCATCCTTTGATACGACGTACAGAAAAACCCCTAGAGGGAAGTAACCCCAGGGGGAAAAGGCGGCATCCTTTGATACAAAACCAAGAAAAACCGGAAGTAACACCTAGGTGTAAAAGGGGGCATCCTTTGATACGAGTACAGAAGAAACCTAGCCCGGGAAAGTAACACCAAGGTTAAAAGGGGCTCCTTTGATACGACGTACAAAAAAACCCCAAACCCGGGAAGTAACACCTAGGGTGAAAAGGCGGCATCCTTTGATAGGGCGCTCAAAAGAAAACTTCACTTCGGTTACACATTATTCAGTTGAAAAACCAATATATTAAAATAACCCATATATATAACCACATAAAACGGTTGATCGGGTTTATTGGACCCAGAAAACGTCTATAAATATAAATTTTGAATATTTGCATGATCTTTCGTGACCTGCCACGTCGTTCCACTGACGTTTAAAATCTTTTTTTTTTAACTGTAGGGGCAAATAATTTTGGGGCAGGAGTAAATTTTGTGATTAACTCATAGGTCGCCCCAAATTTAAAAACAATAGATAGATTGCAAATAAAACCCATCTCTTTTTAAATTCGTTAAACATCGTGTCTAGACTTAAAGTAACTTTTTATTCCTTCCCGTTAATGTTTTTCATTACTAAAAATTTAACCAAGCAGTTAAAGTTTTTCTCAATTTTTTTTTCAGTAAAGAAATTTTTGTCACCAAAAAAACTTAAATTTCTGTATTTACTTTTTATTAAAGCACGGCTTAGCATAAATATACCTTGAATTAAAAATAAATGTGGGAAAATTTTGCAAAACATTTTTTATTTTTGGAAAAAAGACAAAATTTCAAGTAAATTCGACGTGAAGATTTTAAAAACCGAAAAAAATGTGGGAAAGTTACAGGGTCATCCATACTGTTTTTATTCCAAAAATTTTTTCTATAGAAGTTTAAAAATTAACCTGTGTGCAAGTCCTAATTTTTAAAAAGTTTATTTTTATATGAAATTTGTTGTCCTGAAATTTGCGTAATGTAAATTACGCGCCCACAAACTTTTAAATTTATATTTCCTCTTATTCGTTTGCCCAAAAAAAAGGTAATCATAACTTTGAATTACTAGAATAAAAACCATTAATTTTAAAAAAATATAATCGATTCATGTAATTAATTTGGTCTTTGTTGCTTTATTTTATCTAATTTTTTTTTAGACATGGGAATTTTTACCTTCACTGATTATTGTTTTTAAATTTTTTTGCAACTGTTTTTTGTGTATAAAATGGATAACGACTTTTCTGTCCTTAACTATTTTTTTTAAATAAGGGGGGAAAATGAAAATTATGGTTTTCTTTCGATATTTTTGGGGTTTTTCATCCCATACCTTCAAACCCCAACACGATAATGAAAGAAGAATTTACCATTTCAACATCTGGGGTTTTTTTTTTGTAGGGATTTCAACATTAAACTTTACACCAAAACCAAAAATGTGTGACTGATTATCTTTCTTTTGTATATGTTTTACAGTCTCCATTAGTTTTTGATTTGTGTTGAGGAAGCTTGGTGGGGAAACTCTATAAGTAAAAATACCCAGATGTTGCACATGGTTATACTTTCAGTATTGAATGCATTTATATACTACAGTAAAAATTTTTTTTATGAGGAGGTTTTTTCCACCAAACGATCTCATTGCAGCTAAAAGTCTTGAGAAAATAGTCCCCTCAGTCTCTGTTTAAAAAAAAAAGCCACAATGCACTGAATCAAACAAATATAATACAAAGGTAAAAAAAAAACAGTAAATAAATTTAAAAAACAGAATGCGGGTTATAACATTTCGCCATCAGAAACTTGATCAAATTTAAAGAACAGAAAAAAACTCTTCTGGACGAGCAGTCTTCATAAAAAAAATGCCTAACCCGCAATGGTTTACATTTTTTCCTCTATTTTACCATTGTATTTCACCTACTTGACATGTTTTTTAGCGATCGGCGCTATAGCTTTTGATCGCAAAAATCTCTGAAAAACAGAAATAATTTTTTTTGCCCAGAGAAAGACCCCAAAACCTTTTTGGGTTGGTTAAAAATCCATCCCCGGCATTATTTTAAGATCAATATACTTTTGTTGGTTTCTTCTAACTTCTCTATGGGACATTTTTTTGGGTTTTTTTATAACTTTGTGATTCATTGGGTTGGGTTTATTTTTTGCTGTGGTTCCAGTGTTACAAGTAAACGTAACATGGAAACCTAAGTTTCTAAAACATTTTCATACATGAACTTCACCCGGGAAAACCCCCACCCAACACACAGGAGTCGATAAATTAAAACGTGCAAATTTTTGGGATCTTTATTGAGGGGGAAAGTTTCGCCACACATGGTTCATCGTCCCTGCAAAGGGAAAACGGAAAAACAGGAGAAATGAGGTAATCAGTCCCCCAACCTTGAGTCGATGTGATCCCCCAAATTTTAAAAGAATAAGGATATGTGCGGAAAGTAGCTTATAAACCGTAGGGAGGAGAGGTCAGCAGCTAGGAGGTGTCATATTTGTCCGGGAAGTGGTCTTTCCCCAAGGTT
>NW_026465354.1:0-11140 GCF_026875155.1 Cherax quadricarinatus
CAAAATTTTCAAATTGTGCCAGGAAATAGCCCGGTCTAAAACATATGTCCAAGAAAATAGCCAGGCACCACAAAATAGTGCCAGGAACTCATCAGACACCACAACATATGTGCCTGGATCTAGCCAGACAACACAACATGTGTGCCAGGAAGTAGCCATCTTCCAAAAAGTATGTGCCAAGAACTACCTTACACCACAACATATGTGCCAGGAACTAGGCTGGCACTGCAAAAGATGTGCTAGGAACTAAGTAGACACCCACAACATATGTGTCAGGAACAAGCCAGGCACCACAACATATGTGCCAGGCCTATCCAAACAAAGACAATATATAGCCAGTAACTAGGCTGGCACCACAACATATGTTCCAGGAACTAGCCTGGCACAACAAAAATATGTGCCAGGAACTAGCCCGGCACAGCAACATATTTTGCTAGGGAACTAACCAGACACCACGACATATGTGCCAGGAGCAAGCCTGACACCACAACATAAGTGCCAGGAACTAGCGAGACTCCACAACACATATGCCAGGAACTAGCCTGGTACCACAACATATGTACCAGGAACTAGCCTGGCACAACAGCATATGTGCCAGGAACCAGCCGGGCACCACAACATATATGCCAGGAACTATCCTGGCACCACAAGATATGTGTCAGGAAGTAGCCAGACACCACAACATATGTGCTAGGAACTAACCAGACACCACAAGACATGTGCCAGGAACAAGCCTGGCACCACAACATATATGCCAGGAACTACCGAGACACCACGACATATATGCCAGAAACTAGCCTGGCACCATAACATATGTGCCAGGACCTAGCCTTTCACCACGACATATATGCCAGGAACTTGCCAAGCACCACAACATATGTGCCAGGAACTAGCTAGAGACCACAACATATATGCCAGGAACTAGCCTGGCACCACAACATATGTACCATGAACTAGCCTGGCACCACAACATATGTACCAGGAACTAGCCTGGCACCACAACATATGCACCGGGAACTAGCCAGGCACCACAACATATGTGCCAGGAACTATCCTGGCACCACAAGATATGTGCCAGGAACTAGCCAGGCACCACAACATATGTGCCAGGAACAAGCCTGGCACCACAGCATATGCGCCAGTTACTAGCGTTTCACCACAACATATATGCCAGGAACTAGCCTAGCACCACAACTAGCCTGGAAACACATCATATGTGCAAGAACTAGCATGGCACCATAGCATATGTGCCAGGAACCAGCCTGGCTCAATAACATATGTGCCAGGAGGTAGCCTGGCCCAGAAACGTATGTGCCAGGAACTAATCTAAAACTACAACATATGTGACAGGAACTAGACTGTCACCTCAACATGTGTGCCAGGAACTAGACTGTCACGTCAGCATGTGTGCCAGGAAAATAGACTGGGCACCTCAACATGTGTGACAGGAACTAGATGTCACCTCAACATGTGTGACAGGAACTAGACTGTCACCTCAACATGTGTGACAGGAACTAGACTGTCACCTCAACATGTGTGCCAGGAACTAGACTGTCACCTCAACATGTGTGCCAGGAACTAGACTGTCACCTCAACATGTGTGACAGGAACTAGACTGTCACCTCAACATGTGTGCCAGGAACTAGACTGTCACCTCAACATGTGTGCCAGGAACTAGACTGTCACCTCAACATGTGTGACAGGGAAATAGGGCTGTCACCTCAACATGTGTGCAGGAACTAGACTGTCACCTCAACATGTGTGACAGGAACTAGACTGTCACCTCAACATGTGTGCCAGGAACAAGACTGTCACCTCAACATGTGTGCCAGGAACTAGACTGTCACCTCAACATGTGTGCCAGGAACTAGACTGTCACCTCAACATGTGTGACAGGAACTAAGCTGTCACCTCAACATGTGTGACAGGAATTAGACTGTCACCTCAACATGTGTGCCAGGAACTAGACTGTCACCTCAACATGTGTGCCAGGAACTAGACTGTCACCTCAACATGTGTGACAGGAACTAGACTGTACCTCAACATGTGTGCCAGGAACTAGACTGTCACCTCAAAAATGTGTGCAGGAACTAGACTTCACCTCAACATGTGTGACAGGAACTAGACTGTCACCTCAACATGTGTGACAGGAACTAGACTGTCACCTCAACATGTGTGCCAGGAACTAGACTGTCACCTCAACATGTGTGCCAGGAACTAGACTGTCACCTCAACATGTGTGCCAGGAACTAGACTGTCACCTCAACATGTGTGCCAGGAACAAGACTGTCACCTCACATGTGTGCCAGGAACTAGACTGTCACCTCAACATGTGTGCCAGGAACTAGACTGTCACCTCAACATTTTTGTGACAGGAACAAGCTGTCACCTCAACATGTGTGACAGGAATTTGACTGTCACCTCAAAAATGTTTGCCAGGAACTAGGGCTGTCACCTCAACTGTTTTGCCAGGAACTAACTGTCACCTCAACAGTGTGACAGGAACTAGACTGTCACCTCAAAAATGTGTGCCAGGAACTAGACTGTCACCTCAACATGTGTGACAGGAACTAGACTGTCACCTCAAACATGTGTGACAGGAACTAGACTGTCACCTCACATGTGTGACAGGAATAGACTGTCACCTCAACATGTTGTGCCAGGAACTAGACTGTCACCTCAACATGTGTGCCAGGAACTAGACTGTCACCTCAACATGTGTGCCAGGAACTAGACCTTCACCTCAACATGTGTGCCAGGAAACTAGACTGGGCACCTCAACAATTTTGTGCCAGGAACTAGACTGTCACCTCAACATGTGTGCCAGGAACTAGACTGTCACCTCAACATGTGTGCCAGGAACTAGACTGTCACCTCAACATGTGTGCCAGGAACTAGACTGTCACCTCAACATGTGTGCCAGGAACTAGACTGTCACCTCAACATGTGTGCCCGGAATAGACTGTCACCTCAACATGTGTACCCGGAACAAATACTGTCACCTCAACATGTGTGCCAGGAACTAGACTGTCCCTCAACATGTGTGCCAGGAACTAGACTGTCACCTCAACATGTGGGGCCAGGGAACTAGACTGTCACCTCAACATGTGTGCCAGAAACTAGACTGTCACCTCAACATGTGTGTCAGGAACTAGACTGTCACCTCAACATGTGTGCCAGGAACTAGACTGTCACCTCAACATGTGTGCCAGGAACTAGACTTTTCACCTCAACATGTGTGCCAGGAACTAGACTGTCACCTCAACATGTGTGCCAGGAACTAGACTGTCACCTCAACATGTGTGCCAGGAACAGACTGTCACCTCAACATATGTGCCAGGAACTAGACTGTCACCTCAAAAATGTGTGCCAAAGGAACTAGACTGTCACCTCAACATGTGTGCCAGGAACTAGACTGTCACCTCAACATGTGTGGGCCCGGAACTAGAAATGTCACCTCAACATGTGTGCCAGGAACTAGACTGTCACCTCAACATGTGTGCCAGGAACTAGACTGTCACCTCAACATGTGTGCCAGGAACTAGACTGTCACCTCAACATGTGTGCCAGGAACTAGACTGTCAAACCCCAACATGTTGGCCAGGAACTAGACTGTCACCCACCATATGTGGCCAGGAACTAGACTGTCACCAACATGTGTGCCAGGAACTAGGGGCTGTCACCTCAACATGTGTGCCAGGAAAATAGACTGTCACTTCAACATATGTCCAGGAACTAGACTGTCAACTCAACATGTGTGCCAGGAACTAGACTGTCACTCAACATGTGTGCCAGGAACTAGACTGTCACCTCAACATGTGTGCCAGGAACAGACTGTCACCCTCAACATGTGTGACAGGAACTAGACTGTCACCTCAACATGTGTGACAGGAACTAGACTGTCACCTCAACATGTGTGACAGGAACTAGACTGTCACCCTCAACATGTGTGCCCGGAACTAGACTGTCACCTCAACATGTGTGCAGGAACTAGACTGTCACTTTAACATGTGTGCCAGGAACTTGCCTTGCATAACATCATATGTGCCAGGAACTAGCGTGGCACAACACATATGAGCCTGGAAACTAATATGACTCTGCTACATATGTGCCCGGAACCAGGCAGACAACACAACTATCTGCCATGAACTAGCATGGTCCCCCAACATATGTGCCAGCACTAGACATACTTCACAGCAAATGTGCCAAAAACTAGCCTTTGGGACCACAACATATGCGCCAGGAACTAGGCAGACACCCCAACATTTGGTGCCAGGAACTATCCTGGCACAACAACATATGTGCCAGGAAATAGCCAAACACGACAATATATGTGTGAGGAACAAGGCTGGCACCATAACATATGTGCCAGGAACTAGCCTGGCACCATAACATATGTGCCAGGAACTAGCCTGGCACCACAACATATGTGCAAGGAACTATCCTGGCAACACAACATATGTACCAGGAACTAGCCTGGCACCACAACATATGTGTCAGGAACTATCCTGGCACTACAAGATATGTGCCAGGAAGTAGCCAGACACCAAAATGTATGTGCCAGGAACTAGCCAGACACCACAACGTATGTCTCAGGAACTAGCATGATACCACAACATTTATGCCAGGAGGTAGGCTGGTACCAAAACATATGTGCCAGGAACTAGCCAGACACAACAACATATGTGCCAGGAACTAGCCTGGTACTAAAACATATGTACCAAGAACTAGCCTGGCACCACAACATATGTGCCAGGAACTCACCAGACACCACACCAAATGTGCCTGGATCTAGCCAGACAACACAACATGTGTGCAAGGAAGTCGCCATCTTCCACAACGTATGTGCCAAGAACTAGCCTTACACCACACAACAACATATGTGCCAGGAACTAGCAAAACACGACAATATATGTGCGAGGAACAAGGCTGGCAACATAACATATGTGCCAGGAACTAGCCTGGCACCACAACATATGTGCAAGGAACTAGAATGGCAACATAACATATGTACCAGGAACTAGCCTGGCACCACAACATATGTGCCAGGAACTAGCCTGGCACCACAATATATTTGCCAGGAACTTGCCGTTCACTACAACATATGTGCCAGGAACTAGCCTGGTACTAAAACATATGTACCAAGAACTAGCCAGGCACCACAACATATGTGCCAGGAACTCATCAGACACCACAACATATGTGCCTGGATCTAGCCAGACAACACAACATGTGTGCCAGGAAGTAGCCATCTTCCAAAAAGTATGTGCCAAGAACTAGCCTTACACCACAACATATGTGCCAGGAACTAGGCTGGCACTGCAAAAGATGTGCTAGGAACTAAGTAGACACCACAACATATGTGTCAGGAACAAGCCAGGCACCACAACATAAGTGCCAGGACCTATCCAAACACGACAATATATGAGCCAGTAACTAGGCTGGCACCACAACATATGTTCCAGGAACTAGCCTGGCACAACAACATATGTGCCAGGAACTAGCCTGGCACAGCAACATATGTGCTAGGAACTAACCAGACACCACGACATATGTGCCAGGAGCAAGCCTGGCACCACAACATAAGTGCCAGGAACTAGCGAGACTCCACAACACATATGCCAGGAACTAGCCTGGTACCACAACATATGTACCAGGAACTAGCCTGGCACAACAGCATATGTGCCAGGAACCAGCCGGGCACCACAACATATATGCCAGGAACTATCCTGGCACCACAAGATATGTGTCAGGAAGTAGCCAGACACCACAACATATGTGCTAGGAACTAACCAGACACCACAAGACATATGCCAGGAACAAGCCTGGCACCACAACATATATGCCAGGAACTACCGAGACACCACGACATATATGCCAGAAACTAGCCTGGCACCATAACATATGTGCCAGGACCTAGCCTTTCACCACGACATATATGCCAGGAACTTGCCAAGCACCACAACATATGTGCCAGGAACTAGCCTAGCACCACAACATATATGCCAGGAACTAGCCTGGCACTGCAACCTATTTGCCAGGAACTAGCCTGACACCACAACATATGAGCCAGGAGTGATGAATGGTTTGAAAAACCGACAAGTTGAAGATTGAGACACTTATGCAGCATATGGGAATCTTTATTCAGGAAACGTTTCGCCACACAGTGGCTTCATCAGTCCATTACAAAGAGGAAGGCGTAAGGAGAGGAGGAGTATGAGGTAATCAGTCCCTCAGCCTGGAGTCGATGTGTTCAGTCCATCAATCTTGTAGAGTGTACAGCATAGGGCCGTAGACGTGGCTTATATACTGTAGTGAGGTGACTTGAAGCAGGTGGAGGCGGGATCATAGTGGTATCATTCACTAGTCGAAGTAGGTCTTTGTCCAAAGGTTGAACAAGCGTTGAAGAATTCTTTGTAAGAAGATCCCATGATGCTGCAGTGTCTGACAGTTGTGATGAATGGTTTGAAAAACCGACAAGTTGAAGATTGAGACACTTATGCAGCATATGTAATGGACTGATGAAGCCACTGTGTGGCGAAACGTTTCCTGAATAAAGATTCCCATATGCTGCATAAGTGTCTCAATCTTCAACTTGTCGGTTTTTCAAACCATTCATCACAACTGTCAGACACTGCAGCATCATGGGATCTTCTTACAAAGAATTCTTCAACGCTTGTTCAACCTTTGGACAAAAAAACCTACTTCGACTAGTGGATGATACCACTATGATCCCGCCTCCACCTGCTTCAAGTCACCTCACTACAGTATATAAGCCACGTCTACGGCCCTATGCTGTACACTCTACAAGATTGATGGACTGAACACATCGACCCCAGGCTGAGGGACTGATTACCTCATACTCCTCCTCTCCTTACGCCTTCCTCTTTGTAATGGACTGATGAAGCCACTGTGTGGCGAAACGTTTCCTGAATAAAGATTCCCATATGCTGCATAAGTGTCTCAATCTTCATATGAGCCAGGAACTGGCCTGATACCATAATATATGTGAGGGGAATTAGCCTTGCTCTACACCATATGTGCCAAAAGAACTAGCCTGGAAGCACAATATATGTGCGAAGAACTAGCCTGGCACTTCAACATATGTACCAGGAACTAGACATGCACCACAGCATATGTGCTAGGAACTAGCGTGGCACATCAACATATGTGCCGGGAACTAACATAACACCGCTATGTATGTGCCACGAACTAAGGGGCAACACAACATATGTGACAGGAACTAGCCTGGCACCTCAACATATGTGTCAGGAACTAGCAAGACACCACAACATATGTGCCAGGAACTTGCCATACGCCACAACATATGTGCAAGGAACTAGCTTGGCACCACAACATATGAGCCAGGAACTAGCCAGACACCTCAACATTTTTGGTAGGAACTAGCCAGACGCTACAACATATGTGCCAGGAACTAGCCTCGCACAACAGCATTTTTGCCGGGAACTAGCCGGGCACGAAAAGATATGTGCCAGGAATTATCCTGGCACTAGAACATATGTGCCAGGAACTAGCCAGACACCATAACATATGTGCCAGGAACTAAACGGACAACACAACAAATGTGCCAGGAACTAGCCTGGCACCACAACATATGTACCAGGAACAAGGGTGGCACCGCAACATATGTGCGAGGAACTAGCCTGGCACAGCAACATATGTGCTAGGAACTAACCAGACACCACGACATATGTGCCAGGAGCAAGCCTGACACCACAACATAAGTGCCAGGAACTAGCGAGACTCCCCAAACACATATGCCAGGAACTAGCCTGGTACCACAACATATGTACCAGGAACTAGCCTGGCACAACAGCATATGTGCCAGGAACCAGCCGGGCACCACAACATATATGCCAGGAACTATCCTGGCACCACAAGATATGTGTCAGGAAGTAGCCAGACACCACAACATATGTGCTAGGAACTAACCAGACACCACAAGACATGTGCCAGGAACAAGCCTGGCACCACAACATATATGCCAGGAACTACCGAGACACCACGACATATATGCCAGAAACTAGCCTGGCACCATAACATATGTGCCTGGACCTAGCCTTTCACCACGACATATATACCAGGAACTTGCCAAGCACCACAACATATGTGCCAGGAACTAGCCTAGCACCACAACATATATGCCAGGAACTAGCCTGGCACCGCAACCTATTTGCCAGGAACTAGCCTGACACCACAACATATGAGCCAGGAACTGGCCTGATACCATAATATATGTGACGGGAATTAGCCTTGCTCTACACCATATGTGCCAAAAGAACTAGCCTGGAAGCACAATATATGTGCGAAGAACTAGCCTGGCACTTCAACATATGTACCAGGAACTAGACATGCACCACAGCATATGTGCTAGGAACTAGCGTGGCACATCAACATATGTGCCGGGAACTAACATAACACCGCTATGTATGTGCCACGAACTAAGGGGCAACACAACATATGTGACAGGAACTAGCCTGGCACCTCAACATATGTGTCAGGAACTAGCAAGACACCACAACATATGTGCCAGGAACTTGCCATACGCCACAACATATGTGCAAGGAACTAGCTTGGCACCACAACATATGAGCCAGGAACTAGCCAGACACCTCAACATTTTTGGTAGGAACTAGCCAGACGCTACAACATATGTGCCAGGAACTAGCCTCGCACAACAGCATTTTTGCCGGGAACTAGCCGGGCACGAAAAGATATGTGCCAGGAATTATCCTGGCACTAGAACATATGTGCCAGGAACTAGCCAGACACCATAACATATGTGCCAGGAACTAAACGGACAACACAACAAATGTGCCAGGAACTAGCCTGGCACCACAACATATGTACCAGGAACAAGGGTGGCACCGCAACATATGTGCGAGGAATTAACCAGACACCACAACATATGCACCAGGAACAAGGGTGGCACCGCAACATATGTGCAAGGAATTAACCAGACACCACAACATATGCACCAGTATCTAGCCAGGCAGCACAATATGTGTGCCTGGAACAATCCAGACACCTCAACATTTGTGCCAGGAACTAGCCTGGCACCACAACATATGTGCCAGGAACTAGCCAGACATTATATCATATATACCAGAAACTAGCCAGACACCACAACATATGTACCAAAAACTAGCGTGGCAAAACAACATATGTGCCAGGAACTATGCTGGCACAACAACATGTGTGCCAGGAACGAGCCTAGCACCACAACATATGTGCCAGGAACTTGCCGGGCACCATAACATATATGCCAGGAACTATTCTGGCACAACAAGATATGTGTCTGGAACTAGCTAGACATCAAAACATATGTGCCAAGAACTAGCCTGGCACCGTATCATATGTACCAACAACTAGCCTGGCACCACAACATATGTGCCAGGAACTCACCAGACACCACAAGATGTGTGCTACGATCTAGCCAGACAACACAACATGTGTGCCAAGAACTAGCCAGCTTTCACAACGTATGTGCCATTAACTATCCAGGCATCACAATATATGTGCCAGGAACTAGCCTGACACCACAACATATGTGCCAGGAACAAGCCTGGCACCACAACATATGTGCAAGGAACTAGCCGGGCACCACAACATATGTGCCAGGAACTATTCTGGCACCACAAGATATGTGCCAGGAAGTAGCGAGACACCCAACATATGTGCCAGGAACTAGCAAGACACTACAACATAGGTGCCAGGAACTCATCTGACGCAACAACATATGTGCTAGGATCTAGCCAGACAACACAACATGGTTCCAGGAACTAGAAATCTTTCACAACGTGTGTGCCAAGAACTATCCTGGCACCACAACATATGTGACAGGAACTAGACTGTCACCTCAACATGTGTGCCAGGAACTAGACTGTCACCTCAACATGTGTGCCAGGAACTAGACTGTCACCTCAACATATGTGCCAGGAACTAGACTGTCACCTCAACATGTGTGCCAGGAACTAGACTGTCACCTCAACATGTGTGCCAGGAACTAGACTGTCACCTCAACATGTGTGCCAGGAACTAGACTGTCACCTCAACATGTGTCCCAGGAACTAGACTGTCACCTCAACATGTGTGCCAGGAACTAGACTGTCACCTCAACATGTGTGCCAGGAACTAGACTGTCACCTCAACATGTGTGCCAGGACTAGACTGTCACCTCAACATTGTGACAGGAACTAGACTGTCACCCCTCAACATGTGTGACAGGAACTAGACTGTCACCTCAACATGTGTGACAGGAACTAGACTGTCACCTCAACATGTGTGCCAGGAACTAGACTGTCACCTCAACATGTGTGCCAGGAACTTGCCTTGCATAACATCATATGTGCCAGGAACTAGCGTGGCACAACAACATATGAGCCTGGAACTAATATGACTCTGCTACATATGTGCCAGGAACCAGGCAGACAACACAACATATCTGCCATGAACTAGCATGGTACCTCAACATATGTGCCAGCAACTAGACATACTTCACAGCAAATGTGCCAAAAACTAGCCTGGCACCAAAACATATGCGCCAGGAACTAGGCAGACACCCCAACATTTGTGCCAGGAACTATCCTGGCACAACAACATATGTGCCAGGAAATAGCCAAACACGACAATATATGTGTGAGGAACAAGGCTGGCACCATAACATATGTGCCAGGAACTAGCCTGGCACCACAACATATGTGCAAGGAACTAGCCTGGCACCATAACATATGTGCCAGGAACTAGCCTGGCACCACAACATATGTGCAAGGAACTAGCCTGGCAACACAACATATGTACCAGGAACTAGCCTGGCACCACAACATATGTGCCAGGAACTAGGCTGGCACTGCAAAAGATGTGCTAGGAACTAAGTAGACACCACAACATATGTGTCAGGAACAAGCCAGGCACCACAACATATGTGCCAGGACCTATCCAAACACGACAATATATGAGCCAGTAACTAGGCAGGCACCACAACATATGTTCCAGGAACTAGCCTGGCACCACAACATATGTGCAAGGAACTAGCCTGGCACAGCAACATATGTGCTAGGAATAACCGACACCCCGACATTTGCCGGGGGCAAGCCCGACCCAAAATAATGAGGAACAA
>NW_026465355.1:0-14701 GCF_026875155.1 Cherax quadricarinatus
GGGGTGGTTGGGGGTGGGTTTTTTTTTAGGGGTTTTTTTTGGGGGGATTGTTGGAAAAAAATTTTTTGGGGGGTGGGGGGGGGGGTGGGGGGGCCCTATTTTCCTCAGATTAAGCCTAAATTTTCCCCCCCAAAGGGTATGCCCCTTTTTAGTGCCAAAGTAAAAAAAAAAACAAAAAGAGGTTAAATTATCCAGAGACAACAAATCCTACTCATTTTCATAAAATACTGTGAAGCTTAATTTCAACGTGTGGAAATGAACGCTAAGACTGACAAATAAGGGTGAAACATACGGGGATAAAGTACACAATATTCTTTTATTATAAATGAAACAATTCTGTGAAAACGTTAAAATCATATGGTTGGCTTTGAGAAGGATTTGCCCTGTATGGGACTAGAGGTACATAATGAGTCCAGGGAGTGGACCGCAAAGTTTTGACAGCTGAACAACTTACAAAGGTAATAAACTATTTGCATGTTTATATCTGGTCACAATCGTAATGAGTTATTAACGAAACCACTAATTAGGTCACACACACACACACACACACACACGATAGGCCAGTAGGCCTGCTGTAGTGTTCCTCCATTCTCATGTTCTTTAAAAACAATTTTGTACCACTGAATCATAAGATACACTTAATTTTGCTTGTCCTTAATAACATGCGACTACAGATTAACTCCTAAATATCTAACCGCAGACTAGTCACTGCACGATATTATATCAGTTATGCCTTCACTTCAGAGTGTTCAGAGATCATTATTAGATACACAGAACAGTGTTCGGAACTTCCGCCTCCAGTTCGAGTTGCCCAGTGAGTGATGTATAGAGCAACCACCTCCAATTAGAGCTACAGAGTCAGTGAAAACTCTCCTACTGGAAATCGAGTCAAGCACGAATTGAGAAATAAGTTTCTTGTAGTCTGTCCGCAACCGGTGGGTCGCGGAAAAAGCCAAGAAGAGAGAGAGAGAGAGAGAGAGAAGAGAGAGAGAGAAGAGGGGAGGAGCGAGGGGAGAGAGGAGAGAGAGAAGAGAGAGAGAGAGAGAGGAAGAAAAGAGAGAGAGAGAGAAATAGGAAAGAGAGAAGAGTAGAGAGAGAGAGAGAGAGAGAGAGAGAGAGAGAGAGAGAGAGAGAGAGAGAGAGAGAGAGATAGAGTATGCTAAGGGGAAATTGAGAGACCATCCTGTGGGAGTGGGGTACGTGCACCGCTAGCAAAATGACACCAGCCCCATGGGAACCTGTGTTAGCAAGAGAGGAGGACTTCTCTGGGGAGGCCTAGAATGTATGGAGGGAGGCGTGAGGTGTATCGAGGGAAGGGCTGGGGGGGTGTATGGAAGGGAAGCCTAAGAGTGTATGAAGGGAAGGCCAACCACCTTAATTACTAAGAACTTTTGAAGTCCCTTGACCTGTACTCCCTGGAATGCAGGCCAGAAAGATGCATCATAATTTACACCTGGAAAATACTAGAGGGACTGCTTCAAAATCTGCACACAGAAATCACTTCCTACGAAAGCAAAATACTAGGCAGATGGTGTAACATACCCCAGTGAAAAGAAAAGAGAGGTGCCATGAGTACATAAGAAAAAACACACATACCATGGGGGTCAAGAACGTTCAAATAGCCTCCCATTATACCTCTAATGGGATTATCAAACAGGGACCCTGGACTGTCTTCAAGAGGAACTGGGAAGATGCCTCTTAAGTCACAGTGGCCCGATCTGGGGCTGTGTTGTACGATTGGAATTGCGTTCAAGCTGTTAGGACTTTGCCTGAGTTGATCAGGCCATGATCCACCGGAGGCATGTCGCGGTCCGGGGCCGCAGGGGCGTTGAACCGGTAACACCTCCAAAAGTAGAGCCATGCAGGGTGTTTTAGTGTAGCAAGCACTTGCGACGTGAAGAGTGGCACCCCTCTTAGAGATAGATAAGCACCTCAAACACTTACCTCAAGACACTTCACTCGAACTTCCTCACCATGTTTGAGTGACCAGGTCTGAGGAAAGGACTTCCTGGTGTGCACCATACCTGGAGTATACTGGAGGGAGTTTGAGAGCCAGTAGCAGTGTTCCGTTACCATTGCAGGGTTCTCTCCCTCATCCTTACTCTCAATTTCCCCCCCCCACCTTACTGCTCACCTCAATTTTCCCCTCACCTATACTCATCTCCCCTTCGACTCACCCTCAATTCTTTCCCCTCGATATATATTATCCCAATAATATGCATCATTAAAATGCTAGTAAAGAAGTTATTAAATATGTTATTATTTTGTAGACTATTTACAAGTGATGATAGTAGGGATCATATTGATAAAAATTTATAATCAGCCCGCTCCCTGCCTAGGTTACGAGTTACACCTACGTACCTACCTTCCCTTCCTCTCTCTCTCTCTCCCCGTGGTGATGTATACGCCAGGTAGGAGCCCCTTCACTTCCAGCGGATCCGTCAAAACATAAACATTGTCTTCTTGGGGAAACTCAACGCGAATTTACTGAAAATACGCAACCAGAGAAGAATTCTTCTGCTTATTGAGTAAAAATAATTGTTTTAGATCACACTGAACTAACCAAATGCGTTTCAAAGGGAACGAGTTCCTGCTCCAGCATGCATGCATGTATTGGGCCGTTTTTGTGTTAGCGGGGGGGTCGGATCCACAGGACATATGCCTCTTGTTTCATAGACGTGTGAACAACGACATTGGCTAGTAGATTGCTTGCTTCATATAAATTAATATAAATGTTAAATATATTTTTGTGTTCCTTTAAGCTAAGATACCTTGACGTTGGGGTAAGGCTCTCGACCCTTTTACTGGTAAGACAACTAAAAAAATACCTTTTATATATTCTTGTTGTTGACGCCTTCAACAGGAGGGGGGTATGGGACGGGCGAGGGGGCCGGTGACCCTGTCATCGTATCAGGGTTCTGGAGTTTACGTGAAGTCGCTTACGGAGTCCCCTTCCTTGCGGCCCGGTTCCCAGACAAAGGCTCTGGTTGCTGGGACTGATCGATCAAGCTGTAAGTGCCCGCCGCCCACTGTTCTAATCATATGCAAAGCACAACCTACTTTTCAGGAATTTATTTTGAGGATGCTGACCGTTCCTCTTAAAGGAAGGGGGGTTTGAAGGAGTCCGTGGTTCTTTTATAAGAGTTACTGAGCTCCTCTCTTCGGTGTTATCATCGCTCCGCTGACTTATCTGTTGAGGTTTTTTCTACCCGTTATGCCAAGCCTTTTATATTATTGTAATAATTCGTTTGCAGGTTTGGGAGCGTCAGTCCAGTCGTCTTCCAGGTGGTAAGATTATATTGTATCCGTTCCTCGCCTACGTTCTATGGAATACATGTCACGGACTTCAATCACTCCAGTAATTTAGGTGCTCTGACCCCGAGGTTTAAGTTAGTTTATTTGAGAGTGATGTGTCTCGCACATTTTCCAGCTCTGTTATTCGACTTTACTTGAAAGTGGCGTTAGTTCATCAATATTCCAGCCTAGAGAGATTATGTGACCTGAAGGCTGTATCAGCATGGCGCGTGTCACTCTTGTTTCATAATCTTCTAGTATTCCAACGTATCGTTTATCTTTGCAGTTGCCGATTAACAACACTGTTGTACTCATTTGAACCCGAGACTCTTCTGATATTCGCCTCACCAGGTCTCTCACGTTTGACATGCGTTCTATTTGCGTTTGTTTAAGCTTGTCATTGTACTTCAATTGTTTGCATTTCCTCATTTCTGCCGTGACGGTTGTAATCGAATATGCTAAAATATTTACTCCTTAGGTAATTACAGGTACAGCAAGTTGCTAGGAAATGCTAGTGTAATATAAGTAAGACAGTCTAAGTTTATTTTGGTACAGGCACACGTAAGGTCCAAGTTTTCATATAACATAGTGTAATTATCTTGGTCATCCCCTAAAAAAAAGTCCAGAAAAAACAAGTGTTAGCCTGTAAGACTTACTGCCGTGTCTCATTTCTCATGAGGAACCCAACTTTCTGTATTTAGCTTACACAGAACAGTGCAGAGGATGTACAATCTGTCTGTAAACTTTTTTTCATCACATCCCCCCTGTGCTTATCCTTCTCTCTCCCTTCCTTCACTGCTATCTATCTTCCTCCCTCCAATGTATACTCTCTCCCTCCCCATACTTTTCCTCCCTCAGCCTTGCCCCTGGGGAAAGGGCCGCCTGTAATATGATTCCACTCTGTCTGAGTGTGGTGGTGTGTGGAGTCGTGGTATGGCACTGCGGTCCAGAGGGGATTAAGAGGCACTGGTCAGGGGGGAGAACAGAAGCACTGGCCAAGGGAGAAAAGGGGGCATGTTAGGGGTGGATACAAGAGGCAATGGTCCAGGGAAAAAGGAGGCACTGGTACGGGGGGGAAGAAGAGGCACTGGAGTCCAGGAGAACAGGAGGCACTGGCTCCAGGGAGGAAACAGGACCGGCAACTAGGTTCCACGGCTGAACAAGAGAATGGTTCTCCAGGGAGAACAGGGAAGGCAACTGGCCAGGGGACGAGGAAACAGAACAGGACCAGGCAATGGTCCAGGAGAGCAGGAGGCATTGGTCAAGGGTGTGGAACAAGAAGCACTGGCCGGGAGAACCGGAGGCAATGGTCAGGCTGGAACAAGAGGCATGGTCCAGGGAGGAACGGAGGCAATGGTCCGCGAGACAGGAGGCAATGATCCAGGGTGAGAACAGGAGGCATTGGTCAGGGGGAAACAAGATGGTACTGGTCAGGGAGAAACAGGAGGCAATTGTTCAGCGTGGAATCAAGAGCACTGGTCAGGGTGGAACAAGAGCAAATGGTCTCAGGGTGGCAAGAGGCAATGGTCAGGGAGAGAACAGGAGGCAATGGTCAGGGTGGAACAAGAGGCACTGGGCCAGGTTGAACAGGAGGCAATGGTCCAGGCTGGAACAAGAGGCACTGGTCCAGGAGTACTGAGAGGCAATGCGAGTCCAGGCTGGAAACAAGAGACACTGGTCCAGGGAGAACAGGAAGTCAATGGTCAGGCTGGAAACAAGAGGCACTGGTCCAGGGAGAACAGGAGGAATGGTCAAGGATGGAATAAGAGGCACTGGTTCCCGGGTTGGAACAAGAGGCCTGGTCCAGGGTGGAACAAGACGGCACTGGTCCAGGGTGGAACAGAGGGCCATGGTCAAGGGTGGAACACGTAGGCTTGGTCAAGGGTGGAACAAGAGGCATGGTACTGGGTGGAACAACGTGGCACTGGTCAGGAGCTGGTGGAACAAGAGGGACTGGTCAGGGTGGAACAAGAGGACTGGTCAGAGGGGAACAAGAAGGCACTGGTCCAGGGTTGGACAAGAGGCACTGGTCCAGGGTGGAATCATGAGGAGTACTGGTCCAGGGTGGAAACAAGAGGTACTGGTCCAGGATGGAACAAGACGGCATGGTCAGGGTGGAACAAGAGGCACTGCCCAGGGGGAAAAGAGGGCACTGGTTCAGTGGTGGAACAAGTCGGCACTGAGTACAGGGTGGAACAAGAGGCACTGGTCCAGGGTGGAACAAGAGGCAACTGGTCAGGGTGGAACAATGAAGCACTGGTCCAGGTGGAAACAAGAGGCCTGGTCCAGGGTGGAACAAGAGGTACTGGTCAGGGTGGGCTGGAAAAGAGGCACTGGTTCCAGGGTGGAACAAGAGGCATGGGATCCAGGGTGGAATCAAGAGGCACTGGGTTCCTGGGGTGGAACAAGAGGCACTGGTCACAGGGTGGAATCAAGAGGTTCTGGTCCAGGATGGATAAAAGAGGCAATGGTCCAGGGTGGAACAAAGAGCGCACTGGCCCAGGGTGGACAAGAGGCACTGGTTTCAGGGTGTGAAACAAGAGGCACTGGTCCAGGGTGGAACAGACGGATACTGGTCCAGGATGGAACATAGAGGCACTCCGGTCCTAGGGTTGGAACAAAGTAGGCAACACTGAAAGTATATCAAAATAAAAGCAAAAGTTATATTGGGGGGGGACAAGGCGTGGGGAGCTGTTTGACTTATGAGATTTCCAGTCTATCTACTACACAGACTCATCAATTATATTCATAACAAGTGTTAACCCGGATGGGTCATTCAGCGCCTTGCACGAGCGGTCTCACAACAGTTACGTAGAAAAGCATTGGAACCTTTAATATCTACTGGCAGGTTTTGCTGTATCGCACGTGATTTAAATCATTTTTAAATATAGGACTTTACTCACCTTCCGTTCCTACGTCAAAGTATCAGTATAAGAAAACATCAGCCGTTCCTCCTCGCTGTACTGTCGTAAGTTTGACTCTAGCCACACGTGAATTTGCCACCACCCACCACATCCTTTTCCATTCCATCCCACAGAAATCATATTCACACTTATAGGTTTCTTTACCGTTCAATTAATCTCACCAATTTTTTAACCATACTGACTCATTTAGTCTGATTTCTTTCTTAAACTTCGTGTAGTATCGTCACGTGGCCTCAATTTGAGTAACTTTCTTACTTGGTACAGATATGCATATGTAAATACCTAGGATAACCCAAAAAATCAGGGGCCAAGTGCTTACAGTGTAGATATAAGACATAAATAAAATGATGCAATTAATTTGCAGTTGTCACTTGCTCCAGCAATCAGCGGCGCAGGCCCATACACCCACAAACCAACAGGTTTACTAGCCACTGCCTGGAGACAGAGATGTTTGTGTGTAAAAACATAATGGCAAGGCTTCCCCATCCAGCTGTGCAACTTCAATCATATATCATTGCTATCTGACACCTGTCTAAACCTGTCGTTCAAGGCGTTCAATTGTTACATGGGATAATGAGAACTTCAAAACTAGGGAGGGCCAAGCCATGATGGACACTCTTTCAGGTCACTTGTTTCATCTAGGCTGGGTATTGCATGCACACTAACAGCACCTTTTCAAGGCAGGTGAAATTGCGACCTAGAAAATGTACAGAGAACTTTCACGGCTCGCCATAACGGAGATAAAACACACCTCAATTCTGGAGCGCTTGAGGTTCCTAAACCTGTATTCCTGGAATTAATGGGATAGCAGGAGGGTGAGTTACATGATTATATACACCTGGGAAATCCTTTAGAGGGAGACTAGTACCGAACTTGCACACGAAAATCAATTCACTACGAAAGCAAAAGACTTGGCAGACGATGCAAACCATCCCCCAATGAAATGCAGCGGGTTGTCAATTGCACGTTAAGAAATCCTTACAATAGTGTCAGGGACCCCGAGATGTTCAACTGCCTACCAGCACACATTTAAGGAGGGATTACAAAACCATGACCCTGGCAGTCTTCAAGCTTCGGCACTGGAATAAGCACATAAAGTCAGTTCCTGATTTCAGCGGGCTGTGGCTGAAGGTTGGTTTGCTTGCATGCCAGCAGCAACAGCTGGTGTTCAGGCTTGATCCACCAGAGGCCTGGTCACAGACCGGGCCGCGGGGGCGTTGACCCCCGGAACTCTCTCCAGGTAAACTCCAGGTGATGTACCCGGTACTCCAACTGATGTGATAATCAGTCCCAATACTTGGGTCTTGGAATAATGAATATGATGCCATGGTTAGTCAAAGTACCAATTCAAGTGACAAAAGAACTCTGTTGTCCCCACTTATAGCCACCTCAGTGTGCTCATGCTATACTGCAGCGTAAAGTACTGCATGTAATAACTTTCAAACTTGTATCTTTAGGGGGTAACTTCCCTAAACTCCTTGACTGTATAAATGAGTGAATGTCTGTGATCACATTTACCAGTGCTGCTTCATCTTCTAACGTACAACATCCAAAAGACCAATAACTGCCTTACTAAATTTTGTCAAGCTCAACCACATCTATTGTAATTGTGTATTTCTATTGTAATTTGCCTAGCTGTACGAGCAGTGTTAGATACTTCTCTCTTCAATTCAGTAGCTCTTCAATCCTTGAGTGGATATATGAGCTAAAGAGAGTGGATTATTATTATAATCAAGGGGGAAGCGACTGGAGAGTAGGAAGAGATCCGTCAACATATTTAGCTCAACCTGGGTCATAATAGCACTATCAGAAACAGTGTTAACATCAGTAAAGTCCTTAAAGACCTTCCATAATCTGTCTACTCCATGAGTACACACATACTCTATCCTTTCCTCTTCCTCACCATTCTTCTCTTTCCCTCACCATTCTTGCTTCTCTTACCACTCTTGTGTCCCCATCACTACTCTTGTCTCTCTGACTCACCAGTTTTGTCTCCCTCACCTTCCCTATCTTTCTTCCCTGGTGAAGGGCTTTTGATCAGAGACACTGGAGCTACCTGTCGCTTTCCTCAATCTAAGTACATTACCTCCCGTTCCCAGGAGCTGTATGACCTTCACGAATTTAGAGCTTCAGTCAATTTTTATTTTTTACACAAACGATTTTCACAGGGTTAAGAGATCCCACCATTATTTACAAGCTAAGAGCTGTTACCTACCTCACCTCTCTCTCTCTCTCTCACTAACCACAAATCCGTGTATGCCAGCAGAGAGTGCATCATACATACATTACCATATTCGGGGATTACATTCGCCCAAAACACTGAATAGTAATGCTCCCTTAAAATGGAGAAATATTCTCCCTTTTTCCACCCTCATTTTTTTGAATATTGACTTGGTGGGGGTCTCTAAAAGCTATTTTGAAATTCAGTCATGTATTATTTATACGGGGTGTTCCCTTCAAAGTGGGTACTTTGATGTGTGTGAAGAGTCCTTGATCCAAGGAAATGGAGCTGCCCTTCCCCACTGAAACAACACTGATTGCCTCTCACTCACCAGACGCTGTATGACCCATATGGGTTTGGCTCTTCACCGTCAATGTACGGTACAACCTACCTCTATTATTACTGCCATTATTACAGTTCCTATTATCACTATTCCTATTTTCACTATTAATATTACTATTTTTATTATCACTTACTTTTTATTACCACAATTCCTATTTTTACTAATACTATTACTATTCTTATTATCACTATTACTATATTATTTATCTTACTACTTTTACTACTATCCCAACTATTCACACCTTCTGCCACAAAAATGTCATCAATGTGAAGGAAATGAAATAATTTACCAGAAAACACGATAGTGATAGCGCCAGCCAGACAGTAAATGGCAGTAGTGTCGCACCACAGAAAATGGCAGTTGTGTTGCACCACAGAAAACGGCAGTTGTGCTGCACCAACAGAAAATGGCAGTTGTGTTACACCACAGAAAATGGCAATTGCAATGCACAACAGAAAACAAGTTGCGATGCACAACAGAAAACGGCAGTGATGCACAACAGAAAACGGCAGTTTTGATGAACCACATAAAACGGCAGTAGTGATACGGAACAGAAAACGGCAGTTTGCATGCACAACATAAAAACACAAGAAAAAAAACAAGGGTTTCCCCCCATTCCGAATCCCAAAAGCGAAGCCCTGAATCACACAATCAAGATCCCGACTCGCAAGACCACGAGTCACGAAATCAAAACCCTGACGTACAAAATTAAGACCAGGACTCAAGATCCATACTATGATTCACAAAATCAAGACCCTGACTCATACAGTCAAGACCCTTTCACACAATCACGATCCTGACTAGCTGAAATCAAGACCCTGTCTCACAAAATCAAGACTATCTTACAAAATCATGACCTTGACTCGCAAAATCTAGAACCTGGCTCACAAAATCAAGACCCTCTCTCACAAAATCAATAATCAACAATAACAATCCTGGATATGCCACTCAGTGGGGTCCACCACAGTAATCTGCTTTTCCCACGATTATCTTTTTTATCGCCTCCCTACATCCTCTCCAACTGAGTTCCTTTCAACCTCATCCTCAAATCCCTACCCCAACTACTCCCCCTCCCACAAACAAAATACAAATTCCACCTTAATCTTTCCCTCACCCAATACTCCCTAAAATTCTCCCTAACTTTCCAAGAAAATTATCTAAACTTATCCTTCCCCAAAACCCTCCTTCAGTCTCCCCATAAATCTTAAATCCCATCCCCAACTTTCCCGAAAAGCTCTAAATCAAAGATCCTTAAATCTCTAAGACAACTCCCTAGCTAATACACAAATTTCCCTCAAAACACTCTTCCCAAATCCCTCCCCACATACGCTCGCTTCCAGCTGCTCCCACTCCTCTCGAATCCCTCCCTAATGCTGCATCACATACAAACAGGGTTTAGCTTTTTTTTTTTCAAATAAATAACCATCTGCCCACAGTTGCAGGATTATGCATCACGATACGATAAGTTTTGTTCGGATTTTTAACCCGGAGTGCTAGCTACCCAGAATAACCCAATAAAGTCAGTGCGTCACTGAGGACTGTCTTATTTCCAATGGAGTCCTGCAATCTTGTCCCTCAGGATGCGACCCATACCTGTCGAATAACACCCGGATACCTACTTACTACTAAGTGAACAGAGCCAACAGGTGTAGGGAAACATGCATAACAATTCTACCCATGCCGGGAATTGAACAACTAACACTCAGTGTGAAAGGCGAGTGCGTTGCCTACCAAGCCACGGGACATCATAACTTCTCTTCCCCAGGATTTTAATTACCCTCAGCATTCTTAAGTTTCTTCCGATATGAGTTTAACGTTTGGTTTTAAAATAATGATAATAATGATGATGATAATAATAATAATAATAATAATAATAATAATAATAATAATAATAATAATAATAATAATAATCTCAACAGAGAAAGACGAGACAAGGACCTGGACTCTCCCCAGGCTCGTCGAGACATATGGGCACGTTTCTTGCACCTTCTGCCCCGTGGTTCACCCAGCAGTAGTAGGTATCTAAGTGTTAATCTCCTGCACGTGCTCCCCCTGATTCAACTAGCAATGGTAGGTACCCTACTCTTCATAGATCTAAACTTACTCCCTGTTCAGAACATCCACACTTACTACTGTGCAATCTATATCTACAGGACCTTAAATTCCAATATTAACCTTGACCTAAAATGCTTTCTTGATAGTTGTGACAGGATCCACAGGCATAACACCAGACACAAACATCTCCATGACATTCCCCGTGTTTGACTAAACCTTTACAAAAATTCAATGTATTTCAAAGGACCTAAAATCTGGAACACCCTACCTGAAAACTCTAGAACTGCAGACACATTCATCACTTTCAAAACTACAGTTAGAAAACATCTTATCTCCCTGATCCACCCCGACAACTAGCTACATGATAACCACCTGGTGGTTCACAATTACACTCACTCACCCACTGACTATAAACCCAGAAATACTAATCTTAATCTTAAAATAATAAATCCTAACTAGTCATAAGTTTGCCTATGATACTCCAATATAGACACTTTGTATTGTGCCAAAACAAAAGCATTCACATTGTTAAACTCACAAATTATGATGTAGTCACTTAGCCTTAATACCATAATCTGTAAGGATTTAATGTTAAGAATTAGTCTAAGTTTGCTCGAAATGCCTAGCCAGGCTAGGTGTCCTAGTGGCCCCTCTGTAATTAGTATTTTATAACATGTAAACCACACAATACCCAAAACCTGTAAACCCCACATTGTAACCCTTATAGAGAATAAACTTGAATTGAATAGAATTGAATAATCTGTTGCACCTACTACCCTGGCACATCTAGCAATAACAGATACCCAAGTGTTAATCTCCTGCACCTGATGCCTCTGGGTCAACTAATAATGAAAAGATCTCTAACTTCTTTCCAAACTGGAGCTACTCCCCATCTTCGTATCAAGCTTGATTACCTCCCATTCCTGAGGTGCTGCATAACCCATATTTAGTCCTTCCCCATGGCTATTCTATCTTCCAAATCGCACAGTGGAGAGAGAAACAGCACTAAAATAGACTGTGCTTGAAGGGTATATTCCTGTGGAAAATTGCATTTATCTGAATGTTACTCATTATGTACCTAACAGAAAATGATAACAAAGATAATTATTATTTATCAGAGTTACATAGACAAGTAGGAATTTGGGACACCTAGGTCGCAAAAATGTCCCCCTTTGATACCTACCACTGTCATATCTACAAGTTGCTCTGGACCTATTAATTAAATGAAATATACATACACCAGGAATACTGGTAAATATATAAATTTGTGGACTGTATATTAAAAATAATAAATGGTTATATATATACACAATTACGTAACAGAAGGAAAATATATCTTAATATCACTCACCAATTTGACTGGAGATTAATGTGTATTATACCCAGAAAACCTCACTGTCTAAATTTATGAAATTACTGGCCAGAATTAAACATAAACAGACTTATCTGAGGTTCCTGGAGCTGTCTTGTCCAGTCGCCTGATACTCAAATTATACGGGAATGCATATCCACCAATTTTGCCTCCTATTTGAGAGGTGTCAGCACAATTTTGACCTCTAGAGCACAAAAAATTCTTCCCATTCACTAACGTTGTAGCCAATTCAAAACCAAGATGGCGAGTCTCGTCTGCGCAGACGCAGGCTTTCCGTTTTCTATGACATAAATATTATTAAATACAGTATGGCCATCTATTTACATATAAATACTGAATTTCTGGAAAATATATACAGTATTTTCCACACTGCGGCCGACCGGAGTTCGTTGCTAAACAACTCAAATTGCTCATTTGACAATGGTGGAGGACCTGGGTACATATAGGATCTGGCATCCACACGGCGACATATTACACAAGATTTAATCACCCTTTTTACACTTTCCGTCCTTGTGGAATCCAGAAAGTTTCCCTAATACAATTTAAGGTATCTTGTACCCCACCATGCATTACATTTTTATGGGCATTTAGAACAATTAAATTTGTTAGATGATGAGTTTTGGGAAGTAAGATAGGGTGTTTAACATAATCACCCAATTCAGCATTTTGTAACCTACCTCTGCACCTAATTACATTGTTCTCTAAATACAGCCCCAATTTCTCTATTATGGAACCTTCCACAATTTTACTTTCCATCATCAATTTAATCTCATTTCCATAGATTTCCTCCTGTACCCTCTTTATCCAATATTCAAGAGGATGTGAAAACTTAAATGAAATATTCATCTTGTTTAGAAATTTAAACACCAACTTAGTTACACTGATTAGTTTGGGTAAAGAAGAATACCTATTTATATCAATGGCTAAGGAAGGACAAACTACTGGAGCGGTGGTCACAGTAATTTCAACAGGAGCAATATACGCTTTTGTACAGGCCAATTAGCTTTATTTACCAACCAACTCGGTCCTTTAAACCATGATACAGCATTTACAAATTTAGCATAAGGTAAACCTCGAGACAAGAAATCAGCTGGATTCTCCTCACCAGGTATATGATTAAATGTTAACATATGCTGACCCAAACTATTATACTTCTCTTGCATCTGATTAATTTCAGCGACTCTGTTTTGTACGTACACAATTTTACTGTTTCCATTACGAATCCATTGTAAGGATACCTCATTATCAGACCAAATTACAGTGTCGCTAATATTTATCTCCTGCAACTTATTTCTTATATAATTAGCTAATTTGACACCTACATAAATGGCTGTTAATTCCAACTGAGGCAAGGTACGTGATTTAATTGGAGACACTTTAGCCTTAGACATAACAAGAGAAATAACACTATTACATTGAAGGTAAGCAACTGCTCCATATGCCAATTTTGAAGCATCACAAAAAATGTGGAGTACATTTTTCCCATTTGGATTGGCCACCTGGCGTGGGAACTCCAACATTGGAATTTTTTCATAATCACCAATTAATTCATCCCACTTGTTAATGAATTCCTCAGGTAGTATTTCATCCCAAGCACATTTAAGTTTCCATGCTTCCTGTATTAATAATTTCCCTCTTATAGTAAGGGGTGACACTAAACCTAGTGGATCAAAACATTTGGAAACTTCAGCAAGCAAAACTCTCTTAGTTAATTTATTGGACATACTGTAATTATTAGGTTTTAACATTAACAAATCTCTTTGAGTATCCCAATTTAAACCCAATACATTACTACATTTTGGCACTTCATCTCCAGGGTAATCTTTACTTATTTTGTCCTTCAATTTGGACGAATTACTACTCCATTCTCTCAGAGGCATATTTGCACTTTGCATTATTTTATTAGCCTCTCCATAAGTCATTAACAGTTCCTCTTCAGTTGACGTCACACCCAGGAAATTGTCCACATAAAATTGTTTGCTCATTACTTTACTCAATGGACTTCCCATATATTTAAGGTGTGCATTTATCGTCGCTTGAAGTAGGAACGGACTAGATGTAGCACCAAATAATACGTTCCTAAAGCGAAAGGTTTTCAGAGGGCTAAGTGGGTCACTAGGATTCTCAGGCCATAAGAAGCGGGTACAATCCCAGTCAGCCTCTTGTAAATTATTATTATTATTATAATCAAAAAGAAGCGCTAAGCCACAAGGGCTATACAGCGCTGCAGGGTAGGGAAGGAAGCAAGGGAATTGGATGGCAGAAGGGAGGGGGGATGATCAGCAGGTTACAGAAAACAGCGGGGCAGGGGATAGTACGGGGGTAGAGGGTAGCAAGAGATACAAGTAGAAAGGGCTTGGAAAGTATCAGAATTTGTGAAGTAAGTCAGTCGTTGTCAAAAAAATCAATGAGAGAGTCCGGATGAAAGGTGGGTCCATCCCCGAGAAGGGAAAGGTAAAGAGAGGCAGCGGGGCAAAAAACGACGAAAAGGG
>NW_026465357.1:0-2500 GCF_026875155.1 Cherax quadricarinatus
TAAAAACAACAGTACCGTAACTGTTCAAACAACAGCCCCTTTGGGATGCTAAAAACAAGTACGTGACTGTACAAACAACAGTAGTGATTTTACGAACAAAAGTACCGTGACTGCTACAAACAACAGTACCGTGACTGCTACAAACAACAGTACCGTGACTGCTACAAACAACAGTACCGTGACTGCTACAAACAACAGTACCGTGACTGCTACAAACAACAGTACCGTGACTGCTACAAACATACACACACATAAGAAGAACATAAGAACATAAGAACGAAGGAACACTGCAGAAGGCCTACTGGCCCATGCGAGGCAGGTCCAAGTCTCCTACCGGCTTAAGCCAATGCACCCAACCTAGTCAGGTCAGGTCACATTGACTTAAGGGAGGAACACGGCAACCGACCTGGTAGCACAAGCTATCAGGTCCAACTCACATCCACCCACATCCACTCATGTATTTATCCAACCTATTTTTAAAGCTACACAACGTTCTGGCCTTTTATAACTACTCGGGAGTTTGTTCCACTCATCCCCCAACTTATTACCAAACCAGTATTTTTCCTATATCCTTCCTGAATCTGAATTTTTCCAACTTAAAACCTTTGCTGCGAGTCCTGTCTAGGCTAGATATTTTCAGCACAAAATTTACATCCCCTTTATTTATCCTGTCTTCCTTTTATACACCTCAATCATATCCCCCTAATTCTACGTCTTTCTAGAGAGTGCAGATTCAGGGCCCTTAGTCTATCCTCATAGGGAAGGTTTCTGAAACATGGGATCAACTTTGTCATCCTCCTTTGTACATTTTCCAGAGAATTTATATCCATTCTGTAATACGGTGACCAAAATGTGCACATAATCTAAATGAGGCCTAACCAAGGATGTTTTAGAGTTGAAGAACAACCTGAAGACTCCTATTATTTATGCTTCTTGATATGAAGCCAAGGATTCTATTAGCTTTATTGCGAACACTTATGCCTGTTGTCTTGGTTTCAGATTATGCTAACCAGAACTCCTAAATCTTTTTCGCAATCCCTAATATTAAGATCTACATTATTTAGTTTATATGTGGCATGGTTATTGTCCTGTCCAACATTTAGAACTTTGCATTTGTCTATATTAAACTGCATCTGCCACTTCTCCGACCACTGCATCAGTCTATTCAAATCTTCCCGGAGTGCTCGAATGTCCTCGTCAGAATGAATTCGACGGCCTATTTTGGTGTCATCGGCAAACTTGCCGATGTCGCTCTTTATGCCCTCATCTATGTCGTTTATGTAGATTGTGAACAGCAGGGGGCCCAACACTGACCCCCGTGGAACCCCCGCTCGTGACGCTTCCCCACTCTGATTTCTCCCCATTTATGCAAACTCTCTGCTGCCTATTTGTCAACCTGCCTCTATCCTGGAAAAAAATTCTCCTCCTATTCCATGTGCTTTTAATTTTCCTCAAAAAATCTCTGATGTGGGACCCTGTCAAAGCCTTACTGAAGTCCCTATACACAATATCATATTCATTACCATGAAACACCTCCTCAAATACCTTAGTGAAAAAAGTTAAAATTCGTAAGGCAGGAACGCCCCTTTGTAAAACCATGCTGAGATTCGTTGATTAATTTATGCTTTTCAAGGTGGGGTACGAACTGCCTCGGCAATTATTGATTCCATAAATTTTCCCACTATGGAGGTTAGGCTTTTTTGGTCTATAGTTCGAAGCTAAGGACCTGTCACCTGTTTTTAAAATAGGTATCCCCATTTGCCCTTTTCACTTATCTGGCACCATGCCAGTTTGTAGTGATACGTTGGGAAAAGATTACCCAAAAGGTTTTGCTAAGTTTCCTCTTTACTTTCCCTTTAAAACCCCTTGCAAAACATTTTATCAGGGCCTGGGGTTTTTGTTAGGTTTTAATTTATCATTTGCCTAAGGCCCATTCACTTTGTGACCCAAAATGAGCACAGTTTATTATCGTCCTCCCTCTAAAAATTTTTTCCCCTTTACTGGAATAACGTGGGATCCTCCTGTGTAAAAAAATGAGAGGAAGTATGTGTTAAAAATTCTTAAAATTTCCTTATCACTGTCCCGTGAGCTGAAACCCCAGGAACTTTTGATGGGCCTAAAAAAAGTCCCTGATCTTACTTCGTATACCTAAAGAAACCTTTTTGGGGTTTGTCTTCGATTCTCTTGCAACTTTTAACCCCAAAAAATTTTTTTGCTTTTCTAATTCCCTTTTTTTTTTTCTCTCTTTTTAAATGAATATATCGATTTCTTAATTTCCCCTTCCTCTTTTTTATTTGCCTATTTTACCTCTCTTTTGACCAATAGATATTTTTAACATTGTTCATCCTTTTTGGATCATTTTTGTTTGAACTGATTTCCCCATTTGGAACATAATTTGACTGAGCACTAGAACTATGCCCTGGAAAGCATCAAAACGGCAACCGTCACCTACCTGACCCTTAGTCAGGTCATTCCAGTTCAACCCGCCTAAGTAATTTTT
>NW_026465357.1:7500-14124 GCF_026875155.1 Cherax quadricarinatus
TTCTATATTTCTTCCATTCCCTAGCACACTTGGTTTTTGCCTCCCTGCACCTTTGGGTAAACCATGGGCTCATCCTGGCTTTTTCATTATTCCTGTTACCCTTGGGTACAAACCTCTCCTCAGCCTCCTTGCGTTTTGTTGTGTGTGTGTGTGTGTGTGTTTGTGTGCGTGTGTGTGTGTGCATGTGTGTGTGTGTGTGTGTGTGTGTGTGTGTGTGTGCGTGCGTGTGTGTGTGTGTGTGTATGTATGTACTCATCTAATTGTGGTTGCATGGGTCGAGACACAGCTCATGTCCCCGCCTCTTCACTGATCGCTACTAGGTCCTCTCTCTCTCTGTTTCCAGAGCTTCGTCATACCTCGTCTTTAAGCTATGTATGGTTCCTGTCTCCACTACATCACTTGTTAGGCTATTACACTTCCTGACTACTCTAAGACTGAAGGAATACTTCCTAATATCCATATGACTTGTCTGAGTCTTCAGCTTCCAATTGTGACCCTTGTTTCTGTGTCCCCTCTCTGTAACAACCTGTCTCTGTCTACCTTATTTATTCCACGCAGTATTTTGTATGTCGTTATCATGTCTCCCCTGACCCGACTGTCCTCCAGTGTCGTCAGTCCGATTTCCCTCAACCTTTTTTCGTAGGACATACCCCTGAGCTCCGGAACTAGCCTTGTTGCAAACCTTTTCATTTTGTCCAATTTCTTGACGTGTTTGCCCAGGTGTGGGTTCCAAACTGGAGCTGCATACTGTGTGTGTGTGTGTGTGTGTGTGTGTGTGTGTACTCACCTATTTGTACTCACCTATTTGTGGTTGCAGGGGTCGAGTCCTAGCTCCTGGCCCCGCCTCTTCACCGGTTGCTACTAGGCCCCCTCCTCTCCCCGCTCCATGAGCTTTATCAAACCTCGTCTTAAAACTGTGTATGGTTCCTGCCTCCACTACGTCATTTTCTAGGCTGTTCCACTGCCTTACAATTCTATGACTGAAGAAATACTTCCTACTATCTCTCTGACTCATTTGTGTCTTCAACTTCCAATTGTGGCCTCTTGTTTCTGTGTCCCCTCCCTGGAACATCCTGTCTTTGTCCACCTTGTCTATTCCACGCAATATTTTATATGTCGTTATCATGTCTCCCCTGACCCTCCTGTGTGTGTGTGTGTGTGTGTGTGTGTGTGTGTGTGTGTGTGTGTGTGTGTGTGTGTGTGTGTGTGTGTGTCGTGCCGATTACGTAAAACTCGCGATTTTGGCTTAAATAGCAGTGCTCGTCCTTCCGACTAAGACAAGCGAAATTTTGTGCATGCAATAATTTCGCAAAAATCATTCTGAAGCTAACGATAAAAAAAATATATTATTGTGTTTGTTTATTATTAAAATATTGCAAGCTTATCTAAAATATATTTAGCTGGATTAGCCTAAATTAAATTGTGCTTTTAATAATAAGGTAAATTTTCTAAGGTTCTTTTTTACATTAACATAAATTATAAAATGAATCTTTAAACGTATAAGATAAAATTTTAGAAACGACTTAATGTTAAATGAGTACTTACTAATTGACCAGTTTTACCTAATCAGCACGACATATATATATATATATATATATATAAATATATATATAAATATATATATATATAATATATATATATATATATATATATATATATATATATATATATATATATATGGATAGATAGATATGCCTCGAGCACTGTACAACCCCTACGGGTTTAGACTATATTAATAATAATGTAGTTATCGTAGCAGCTGACGGAGAAAATTAGGCATAAATTAAAACAATAAGAAAAAGGATTATTGTGCTTATTAACCCGGAGTGTCAGTAACCCAGGGAGGGTCAGTAACCCAGGGAGGGTCCTAGAAATCCAGGCAGTGTGGCTTACTTACACTGGGAGGGGTCTTTTGGTCCTCTTCCCCGGGATGCGACCCACAACCGTCGACTAACAACCACGTAGCTACTTTGTGTTAGTGAACATTAGCAACAGGCAGAAGGAAACAACTCCAGCGGTGCTACTCCCATCACATCCAGTTTTCCTCCTAATTAAGACACTGATTTAACCGACTGAATGTCCCAGGTGAAACATCAACATCCATGAATGTCCCAGGTGAAACATCAACATCCATGAATGTCCCAGGTGAAACATCAACATCCATGAATGTCCCAGGTGAAACATCAACATCCATGAATGTCCCAGGTGAAACATCAACATCCATGAATGTCCCAGGTGAAACATCAACATCCATGAATTTCGCAGGTGAAGCTTCAACGTCGGTTAATATCCCAGGTGAAGCTTCAACGTCGGTTAATATCCCAGGCGAAACATCAACCTGAATGAATGTCTCAGGCGAAACATCAACATCAATGAATGTCCCAGGTGAAACGTCAACATCCATGAATGTAGCAGGTGAAACATCAACATCCATGAATGTAGCAGGTGAAACATCAACATCCATGAATGTCTCAGGTGAAACATCAACATCCATGAATGTCTCAGGTGAAACATCAACATCCATGAATGTCTCAGGTGAAACATCAACATCCATGAATGTCCCAGGTGAAACATCTACTTCCATGAATGTCCCAGGTGAAACATCAACTACTATGAATATCCCAGTGAAACATCAAGATCTGTGAATGTTTCAGGTGAAACATCAACATCCATGAATGTCCCAGGTGAAACATCAACATCCATGAATGTCTCAGGTGAAACATCAACATCCATGAATGTCCCAGGTGAAACATCAACATCCATGAATGTCTCAGGTGAAACATCAACGTCCATGAATGTCCCAGGTGAAACATCAACATCCATGAATGTCTCAGGTGAAACATCAACATCCATGAATGTCTCAGGTGAAACATCAACGTCCATGAATGTCCCAGGTGAAACATCAACATCTATGAATGTCTCAGGTGAAACATCAACATCCATGAATGTCTCAGGTGAAACATCATCATCCATAAATGTCCCAGGTGAAACATCAACATCCATGAATGTCTCAGGTGAAACATCAACGTCCATGAATGTCCCAGGTGAAACATGAACATCCACGAATGTCTCAGGTGAAACATCAACATCCATGAATGTCCCAGGTGAAACATCAACATCCATGATTGTCCCAGGTGAAACATCAACATCCATGAATATCTCAGGTGAAACATCAACATGTATGAATGTCACAAGCGAAACACCAACATCCATGAATATCTCAGGCGAAACATCAACGTCCATGATTGTCCCCACTGAAACATCAACATCCATGAATGTCCCAGGTGAAACATCAACATCGATGAATATCCCAGGGGAACATCAATATCCATGAATGTCTCAGGCGAAACATCAACGTCCATGAATATTCCTGGCGATACATCAACATCCATAAATGTTCCAAGTGAAACATCAACATCCATGAATATCCCAGGTGAAACATCAATATCCATGAATGTCTCAGGTGAAGCATCAACGTCCATGAATGTCTCAGGCGAAACATCAACATCCATGAATGTCCCAGGTGAAACATCAACATCCATGAATGTCCCAGGTGAAACATCAACATCCATGAATGTCCCAGGTGAAACATCAACATCCATGAATGTCCCAGGTGAAACATCAACATCCATGAATATCCCAGGTGAAACATCAACATCCATGAATATCCCAGGTGAAACATCAACATCCATGAATGTCCCAGGTGAAACATCAACATCCACGAATGTCCCAGGTGAAGCATCAACATCCATGAATGTCCCAGGCGAAACATCAACATAAATGAATGTCCCAGGTGAAACATCAACATCCATGAATGTCCCAGGTGAAGCATCAACATCCATGAATGTCCCAGGCGAAACATCAACATAAATGAATGTCCCAGGTGAAACATCAACATCCATGAATGTCCCAGGCGAAACATCAACATAAATGAATGTCCCAGGCGAAACATCAACATAAATGAATGTTGTGTACGAATGGTATATAATACCGACAAGATGAGAGTAAGACACATGTGCAACATCTGGGTATCTTTATTGTAGACGTTTCGCCATCCAGTGGCTTTATCAATACAAATTCTAGGACATAACTTGAAGACAGTAGAACTATGTACAGAAGATGAGGTAATCAGTCCCTCAACCTAGGAGTAGGTGCGAACAACACCATAGTCGTGGAGATTCTGAAGCAGAAGAAAGAATCCTGGCGCTTATATAGTAACGTCAGGTGAAGCAGACGAGGGCAAATTCACTGGTAGGCGGGATTCCCCAGTGGAAGTAGGTCCTTCCCGAAGAGATGGGTTAGTAGTAGTAGTAGTTGTCGTTCTTGTGAATCCATGCTGAGTATCATTAATCAAGCTATGCTTATCGAGATGGCTTCTTATAATCTCAGCTATAATTGACTCTAGTAATTTGCCTACAATTGAGGTCAGGCTTATTGGGCGGTAATTTGACGGTAACGACTTGTCCCCTGTTTTAAAAATAGGAATTACATTAGCCATCTTCCACATATCAGACACTACACCTGTTTGAAGAGATAAATTGAAAATGTTAGTTAATGGTTCACAGAGTTCCATTTTGCATTCCTTAAGAACCTTTGAAAAAACCTCATCAGGACCCGGTGACTTATTTTGCTTCAGTTGGTCTATCTGCTTCACAACCATTTCACTAGTGACTGTGATGTTACATAATTTATCTTCTTCTGGCCCACTATAAAAATTAATTACTGGAATATTATTAGTGTCTTCCTGTGTAAAAACAGAGAGAAAATAATTATTTAAAATCGTGCACATTTCATTCTCTTTGTCAGTAAGATGCCCATAGTTATTTTTAAGGGGACCTGTCTTATCTCTGACTTTTGTTCTATATACCTGGAAAAAACTTTTTGGGTTAGTTTAGAATCCCTAGCAACTTTAACTTCATAGTCCCTTTTAGCTTTTCTTATCCCCTTTTTAACGTCCCTCTTAATGTCAATATACTGATTCATAAGATGACCCTCACCTCTTTTGATACGCCTATAAATTCCTTTCTTATGCCCTAGTAGATATTTGAGCCTATTATTCATCCATTTTGGGTCATTTCTATTTGATCTAATTTCTTTATACGGGATAAACGTTCTTTGAGCTCTCTTCGTTACCCCAGTCAACAGATGACAAATGTTCTCTAAGCCCATCGTAATCTGCTAAGCGAAAATCTGGGACTGTTACTGAGTTATCCCTACTATCATACTTCCATTCAATGCTAAATGTAATTGATTTGTGGTCGCTAGCACCCAGTTCCTCTGAAACTTCTAAATTATTAACGAGGGATTCATTGTTTGCCATAACTAAGTCAAGCAGGTTATTACCCCTTGTAGGTTCTGTCACAAACTGCTTCAAAAAACAATCCTGAACTACTTCTAAGAAGTCGTATGATTCTAAATTCCCAGTCAAGAAATTCCAATCAATATGACTAAAGTTAAAGTCTCCTAGAATTACTACATTATTGTGCCTTGTGGCCCTAACAATTTCCTCCCATAGTAGTCTCCCTTGGTCCCTACCTAAGTTGGGGGACGGTATATCACACCTAAAATTAATTTTTCATGCCCCTCTGAAAATTCTATCCAAACAGACTCTGTATGTGTTACTTCAGACTTAATACCCGTTTTTATGCAGCAGTTCAAGCGATCTCGGACATACAATGCCACCCCACCTCCCTTCCCGACACTTCTATCTACTTGGAACAATTTAAAACCCTGAATGCGACATTCTGCAGGCATGTCCCGACTTTTTGAATTAAACCACGTCTCAGTTAAGGCAAATACATCAATGTTACCTGCACTAGCAACTAGTCTCAACTCGTCCATCTTATTCCTAGCACTGCGACTATTTGTGTAATATATATTTAAAGACCCTCCTCTCTCTTTACCCTTCCTGCTCCTTTCTGTTATTCCACTAAACCTATTACTGTCCTTGTCAATTTGTGCCACTGGCTTTCCAATATCCACCTCGTTTTGCCTATTACTAGTTCTCCTACCCTGCGACTTCACTGTTTTCCCGCCAAAACCCGTACCACTAACTATTCCTAGTTTAAAGACCTAACAGCTCCCTCCACTGCGATTGGCCAGTGCTCCCACCCCACACCTAGATAAGTGAACCCCATCCCTGGCATACATGTCATTTCTGCCATAGAAGAGGTCCCAGTTGCCAATGAATGTTACCACATTTTCCTTACAGTATTTGTCCAGCCAGCAATTGACACCAATTGCCCTGGACAACCATTCATTTCCAACTCCTCTCCTTGGCAAAATACCACATATGACAGGGTTCCCACCCTTCCTCCTAATTATTTCTATTGTTGACCTATACCTGCTAATCAGGTCTTCACTCCTACGTCTGCCAACATCGTTGCCTCCAGCACTGAGACAGATAATAGGATTGCTCCCATTACCTCTCATGATGTCATCCAGACGGCTAACAATATCCTCCATCCCAGCCCCAGGCAAGCAAACTCTCTGTCTCTTACTCCTGTCCTTCAAGCAGAACGCCCTATCCATATACCTAACTTGGCTATCCCCAACAACAACAATATTCTTACCTTCCTTGGTGTCGTTCGTCGTGACGTTCCAAGTAGTCGACTCACATTCGTC
>NW_026465358.1:0-99012 GCF_026875155.1 Cherax quadricarinatus
GGAAATTTTGTTGGAAGTAATCTTGAATTTCAAAAATGCTAATGATTATTATTCATTACAACTAATATCTTATTAACCTTAACTAAGCAGTCTTCTGAAAACTAACCAAAGCTTACCGAACAACTTTACCCCGTACACCACACCTTTATTATCAAAAGCATCACTCATGCCACGCATCCCTCAAGAAGCCAGCCTCTTTTTTCCCCTTAAGATTGCAATGCCAAAGTCCCTGACGCGGAAGCTACGATATCCCTCCGAAAAGGTTAAATGCCCCCTGCTCCAGTTGATGTCCTTATTCCTCCGTTGGTCCCATAAAATATCGCTGCCAGTGCCCTGATTCTCTCCCTTACGGACACACCCATGACGTATACACAAAATTCCGTGACTAGAAAACCCCATTGCGTTCTGTACTGGCAACCTTCCCCCACATCTAAACTTAACGCTCTTAAAACGCTAATCCCACCCCACCCACCATACGTAAAAACCCTACTAAACCCACCCCCTCATGGTTCAACCTCACACAAAAAAATACCGCATGAAAGACGTGTCAATGTCCCCACACACACAACACTCTCACCCTCCTGCACACTCCTATTTGCCAACACTTCTCCAGACGGTAATATGCTGTGGAGAAATTTAAACATTACCTCCCTTACCATTGCCTTCAATCGTAACCCTTTTAAACGGCCCGATATATCACTCCACGCATACATCGGATATATACCTTCCACCTTAGCAACCCCCTCCCTACCACCCACCTGAGCCAGACTTCCTATCTTGACCCTGCGTGGTTCTCGTGCATAAATTAATAACCTCAACATTCCCTCACACATCTGGACATCTCTACCCCTCATCCAACGCTCCAAATCCCTTCGAACCCATGCCAAACCTGTGCCTGCAACCCTACCCTCCCTCAAATAACTGTGTTTAACATACATGCCCAACATCCTTTGATGCAACGCCATTAACCCCAGCCCTCCCCGGCATCCCGGAAGCCACACAACATCTCTCGATAACCAGTCACATCCCGAACCCCAAATATATCGATATACACGCTTCAACAGACGCTTCTCTTCGCACGGATTCAATGGATATATACCTACCACATGCCACAGCTTACCATACAAAAGCACATTCACCACAATAGCACGCTGATGTAACGTCAGTCCTCCTGTACGCAATTCCGCCAATCTACCCAGAACCCTATCCACAGCTTCTCTCGAATTCACCTCCCTCGCCTCTTAAAGGTTTCTCATATGAACAACCCCACACACCTTAATTTGACACACCAGGGGCCAGCCTTCTTCCTGTCCTAGAGCCCCACCCACGCCATCCCCCACCCTCATAAGCATAGACTTTTCCCTATTAACCGTCATCCCTGTTGCCCTTCCGATACGTTCCACCAATTCACCCACCTTTCGTAAGTCCTGTGACCTCCTAAATAGAACCGTGGTATCATCCACATAACCCACGATCCCTGGTTCCACCGCCACTTCATCTCTCTTCACTCCTTCTCTCACACTCCCTCGCACAGCCCTATAGAATGGATCCTGAATCAACGCAAAGAGAAGCTGCGACACAGGGCACCCTTGCCTCAAGCCCCTTTCCATCCTAACTAGTTTTCCTAGCCTACCATTTACCTGAACCCGAACCATAGCCTGCTCATACAACACCTTTGCCCAACTGACGATTTCCCTCCCAAACCCTTGCCACTGCATTAACTTCCACAGTGCCTCACACTCCACACAGTCATATGCCGCATGCCAATCCAATGCTAATGCCCCACCTTTATTTTCCCCCCACTTTCGTCTATAAACCTACGTATGATCCCTTGCCCCACACACATTGATCGCCCAGGCATACCATATTGACCCTCATCCAAAACTTTGTCAAGAACCTTTTTCATCCTATTCCCTAACATTTTAGCAAAGATCTTGTAAATCACCACACATTAAAGATATCGATCGATAATCGTGTACGTAATCACAAGACTTCTTTTTCGGGACCATGACCACCACACCCGTACGTTGCTGTTCCTCCAATCTACCTTTGGTTTTCATAGCATTAAATAAAACCACTAAAAATTCACGCAAACATTCCCAGTTTTCCTTATAAAAATCACAAGGAATACCATCAATCCCTGGTGATTTTCCCACACTCATACTCTCCACTGCCAATCTAATCTTCTCCTCGCTTATAGATCCACTCAGATTCAACCGATCCTTATGCTCGAGATTACAACATACCCATTCACCCATTTCCCCTAGCACCTCATTATTAACCCCCACACTTTTGCCATGCATCTCGTACCATGCATCCACGTAGCAACCCATACCCTCTGTTGACATGAGCACCTGCCCCTGACGATACCCCTCCAATTGCTCCTGAACACTTAAGCTCATTAATTCCGTCGCCCTGCGACGTTTTCCCTGCTCTCTCAAGACATATGCCGAAGGACAGTCGCCCCATAAAACCTCATCTATTCCTCCCGCGATTCGTGCCGCATCAAATTCACGATTTTGAATGTCCCTAATCAATTGTCTTAAACCCTCAATCTCAGCCACTGGATACTCACTCCCCCTCCCATATAGCATTCCTGCAGTTGATCTTCAAGGTAATGTAAAACACCATAGTGAAATCTCCGTTCTTCCTTTCCCTGCTTCTGATAAAAATCCCTCACCTTCCCCTTACCGACCGTGTCCCACCACTCAAGGATGTCTACCCCCAACCTACAGTCTGCCCACCATCTCCTCCAAGCACTCTCAAAAGATTCCCTCCCACCCCCTTTGCGCAATAACCCAACATTCAACTTCCAATAACCCCTGAAATGCTTTGGCAATCCCTCCCAATCCAAGTCCACCAGAACCCCTCCATGATCAGAGAAGCTCACATTCAATGCACAAACACTGCTTACCCTCACTCCCCGAGAAACATAGATTCGATCCAACCTCGCCGCATAATCACGCCTAATGAACGTATGCATGACCCCATCCACCTCCTCCCCTCCCACATAGACTACATTCACATCTCGCAACAGATCCCCTAAATACCCCGAAAAAAAACCTTCCTCTAGGTTCTATGTCCTTACGTCGAACAATACAGTTCCAGTCACCTCCTAGAATCATTAGGACTGGCAGCGATCTTAAATGGTAAACAAGGACGTCCCTAAAGAACTTATTTTTGACGCCCATGTCTCCTTCCACAGGCCCATACACCCCTATGAAATCCACTTGTACCCCATGCGCCATCCACCCGAACCACCCGCCCCTCCTCCTCTACCTCACATCTTTGCAGAGAAAACGGGCTAGCTTCTTTAATTAACAATGCCACACCACCTTTCAATCGTGCAGAGCAACCCTTGTACACATCGTATCCATCAATCATTAACTCTCCCAATGATTTGTAATTGTGTTCTTGCAGGAACACAACGTCAGGTACAAATCTCTTTAAAAACACCTCCAGACTCTTACATTGTCTACTTGACTCAACCGTTAATATTTAAGGTAATACACTTAGACAGGATTCAATGGAGAGCTTGCCTTTATAGACCTAACACTCCCTTAAATCCTTTACAAGCACCCCCACCTCTCCCCCACACCCCCCTGTGCCTTCCTCCCCTTTTACCATGTTGAACACACTTTGTTCCACCCGTATCTCTACGGGTCACATCGTGCCTATGCTTTTTTTCCAGACCTATTGCCCGGATCAAGACACATCACTATTCGGTTAATCACAGCAGCTCTCTTTGCGAGTGCTACGATCTGCAACCATATCCTCCATCTAGACTATTATCCCTGTGGACATCCTACTACTACAACCTGTTTTGGTGCTTCCACACCACACCGACCTGCACGTTGGGCCTCCTGCCCTTCCTCTATCACTCCTCATTTTCCAGCCCTGCATGGATCCTCCAGATGCCGAAACGTCCAACAAATTCATTCAAGCCTCCCTGAATGGATGCCTCCATTACAACCTGAGAGCAAATTGCGCAGAATCCATCCTCGACCGTCGCCTCACCAAGCCAACGTCCCTCTCCAACACCAGGTAGGGTCATACATGCAGAAGACAACACTGTCACCCTCTCTAACCTCCTCACGCCCAACCGTCTCCCAGTGCCAAGACTCCACGCTGCGTTTGCCGTGCATATGTTGCTGCTTCGTGCACAACAGTCCTTGTATCAGCCATTGATCGTCTCGTCGGCAGGACATTGCGCCGCGATTGGTCATATTCCCGACAAAGTCGACACGTATGCCCTCTACCTGTGTACGACCGAAGACTTGAGTGCGGAAGTCCCTCCATCACCACGTACGATGGTATAGGCAGCTTAAGGACATTTTAAGGAAAACGACCCTCCAGCATAACCAACAAGTGTCCATCACGCGCAACGTTCCAATGTCGCCAATGTAACGTACAATAACGTCCAAAAACGTTCCTTAAATCACTCTCGTCTGCTTCAAAAGGAACATTACACAACCTTGATCCAGGTGTAAAAGCGAGATACATCATGAAGGCATAACATAACCCCAGGCTTAACCAGCTTAACCACTCCTGGTACCTGGGCCACCATATTATTCAAAAGTGCTGCCTCTGGCCAGAATTTGACAAATAGCCTTGAACTACCATTCAACACACTCCATAGAGCTCCTTATTTGCGATGCCATACGTATCTCCTTAATATCGCAGTCAGCAAAAGATGGTGTTCTGACTATTGAGCGAGCCATTCTTCACAAGTTCAAAGACAGACAGTGTTGCATGCCTACTCCACCATTCCGTCCATTATGTGAATACTGACAGAAAAACTGCGCAAAAACCATTGATTCAGTACTACTGCGCAGCCTGCCCACAACGGCCTCGAGAGCGATAGGACAATAATCCTAAATAAATATTAATTGGGCAATATAAAAACAAATGCATAAAATGTGATCTTTATTGACTACGTTTTCGTTCGCCCACACAGTGGGCATTTTTCAAGTCACAAACAGAACTACTGGGGTCGAGAGAACGCGAGAGTATTTATAGTCCGGCTGAGGCAGTGAAGAATGCTGCATCTGATGATGTACCGAGTGTGGGGTTTATAGATCTAAAAACTTGGTAGCTTTGGAAAGGGAGAAGTTTGTGAGCAGACATCGAACAGGTTCTTATTGGGATATTCGATGAAGAAGTTCTTGGCAAGTGGTTCAGTTTTCAGCTATGTTATAGAAGCCACTATTCTGTTGAAGTTGTCGATATAGAAATGAGTGATGATTCCAGGATTCTTCGGTATTGAGTGGTGTCTCTGTGGCGATAAGTCTTGATTTCTGTAGTTTATCAAGTGGTTGTGTGAATACGGTTTGTACGAGCTTCCTTGTGTCGTCAGACCTGCTTGCGTATTGGTGTTACTGAAATACGGTGTTTGGCGGTTCCCTGGATGTTTCGCCCACGTATAACTTGTTGCAAGACATTACAAGGGATATGTATACGCCCTGCAAGGATGGAGGCATGTCCCCTGCCGTATACTTGGTTATGTCCTTGAAGGTCGTGGTTGTGTAGGTAGATACTTTGTAATGATGTTTTGGCAAAAATGTTGGAAACATGTTTGGCAATGGAGTTCGGTGGGAAGGACGATGTATCTCTTCACGGCATGTCTTCCTCTGTGTGTGAAGATGTTTAATTGCTCCCGCCGTCTGCAGTCCCTCGATGAATGACGAGTATATGGAGTTTAGAAAATATTTGTCAGTTATAGGTGCAATCTTCCTCAAGGAAGAATTCACTATAATATATATTAGTTCAATTATATGCATTGCTTCCTCAAGGAAGAATGCACTCTAATTTGAACAAATATTTTCTAAACTCCACTATCCTCGTCACATCATCAGAGCCTGGCAGTCGCGAGCATAAACATCTTCAACACACCCAGAGAGACACTGCCGGAAAGAGATACATAGTCCTTCCCACCACTCCATTGCAAACATGGTTTCCACATTTTTGCCAAAACATCATTCCAAGTAACTACTCCACAACCACGACCATCAAGGAACATCTACCAGTATAGGCGACAACCCTCCATCCCCCTGCATGGGTATACATAATCCCTTGTAGTCTGCAACAATTATACGTGGGCGAAACATCAAGGGACCTCCAAACACTAGTCAGAACACCAGATACGCAAGCAGTCTGACGACACAAGGAATGCCTGCGTACAACCCCGTAAATTCACATAAAAAAAAAAAAACAACCACTGATACAACTACAGAAACTCAAGACTTATCGCCACAGAAACAACACTCAATACCGAAGACCTGGAATGCAATCCTCATTTCTATATCCGACAACTTCAACCAAATAGTGGCTCTATAACATAGCTGAACCACTTTCCAAGAAACTTCTTCATTACGCTACCCCACATAAAACACTGTAGAAGGTCTGCTCACAAAACTTCTCCTTTCCAAGCTCCCAAGTTTTTATACTCTATAACCCCACCGTACATCACAGATGCAGCATTCTTCACTGACCTCGGGCCGGACTATAAATACTCGCGTTTCCTTCACCCCAGATAGTCGGTTTGTGACTTGAAAAAGCCCACTGTGTGGGCGAAACGTAGTCAATAAAGATCACAATTATACTGCATTTGTGTTTATATTAGCCATTGTTTCGGTATTTTTATACCATTTTAATTCCAAAATATTATTTTATACGCTAAAACATGAAGAGTGAAAAGTGGCAGGCATTAGCGGGGTACAGGCTGCCATAATTATATTTATATTCTTCTGCAATTCCATGAAGACAGAAATCGATATGGGAGCTGGAAAAAGTGAATGGAATAACAGTGCCCTGGACATAAAAGCCCAACAGTTGCCAACCTACCAGAAAAGTAAATTGTCACTACCGCCGCAAGGTAATAGGCAACACCGCATACCCAAGACAAAACCGTGGCAACAACAGCTCATTATTGTAGCGCTCTTAAGTGTGGATATCCAAATAATCCAGGACCTCAAACTATTGTGCAGAGCCAAAACAGACGAGAAAAAAAATAAATGACGTATAATGACCAGTCTAGTAGCTAGGAAGATTAACCTAACTCCGTTTTTTCCAAATGTAATGCATACATTAGGTCAATGTGAACAAGTACAGCCCTTATTTATCAAACACACAACACAGTGCTTACAGCAGTATCTAAAGTACGCAGAACAAACAGAAAAGGCACCTTAAAGGTAAAATGTGTAAGGTGGGTGCATGATGGATGTATGTACAATTATAGTAACGGTGCATGCATTCACTTTGTGTGTAACAAATGCCTTTGTCACAGTTAACCTTTAGCAATGATGACATTGATTTACACTAATTTTAATACCAATGGACCCATTGCCATATATAAATGATTCAATGTTTTATGAAAACAGACCTTCACTTTATTCACGTCAACGCAAGATCACTTTTTCCCAAAATTGGCTTAGATTCGAATCTACTAATAGAACTTCTTTTTTTATATTTTTATTAAAATGAAACTACCTACAAATTTGATTAAAACTGTATATCAACAAAAGTGAACTCCAACCTAACCATTTATACATAATGTCCTCGCTGCCGGGACGGTTATGCCTGCAAACATTGTCCTAAAAACCCTAAAGGTATTCCTTCCAACTTAATCAATTCCATCCATTATATCATTTCATGTATTAACTAAAGTTTTCTACCTTCAATTAAAATTAAAATTCAACTCCATCCAATGATGACAGTTCACATTGTTATCAATGACCTAGATCCTCTCATGCATATGACCATATCGTAGTTCTCTTAATATACAAACAATCAAAATATTCCTTAAATAAGTTGCTTCATCCCGGATATATATTCCTACTATACCATGGAAAAAGCCTTCTTATGAAGATGACCACTTCCCATATTATATATCCTCTGACATTTTTAACAATAAGTATGAATGGGACAGCCATGTTAAACCATAATAACGTAAAAAACACATTCTCTCTCAACCCTGGGTTGACTGGGTGCAGTCAATATTTTCACAACATGGCGCAGGCTTGTCGCCGTCGGGTTAATACAGTCTGTATTGAATAACCAGTGGAGCTGTCACGGGGCCGTCTATGGAGTACTTCACCAGCAATAAATAGAGAATCCAAGGCATAGCTAATGAAGAGATTTGTATAACTTGCCCTGAATGCACGAAGAATAATATTGTCTTAAATTCAACGATCGCGAGTATGTACAGGCTGGTTTGGGGTAGTGAACAAGTTTCAGGAAGTGGCCATACCTTTGAATCATGCTGTGACAGTGAGGAGACATGGAGGTATCTAGATTACTACACTTGGGTGAAGATCAGGAATGTGACCATTCGAGGAAGATCATTGACATAAGTGTTCCGCCATGAGTAATACAGGACGATGCACATGGTCATCCTCAGGAAGTGGTTCAGCTGGTCCGTATAGGAATACCAGAAAGTACTACTCGGTGAAGATGACGATAACGACATCCCAGTACCGTCGTATTTGGTGATGGAACGATTTCAGACTCAGGTATTTGGTGACATATGCTGGCAGCGACGCACATTGTCGTTATGTGTGGTCATAGAGAAAGTGGAGTGGTTGAGGGAGTTTTGGAGCATCATAGGTGTTGGACGTTGTGTTCTTGCAGGAGCCACAATTATATACCATGGTTATGAGTTGAAGGTGAATGGATATAAGGTGTATGTTGAGCATCATCAGATTGGAAAGGTGTGTGGTTCTATTTGTAAAGGAAACTAGCCCGTTGTTTGTCAGGCAGTTGAGTGAATGGGAGGAGGGGAGGGTGAATACGTTGGATGGATAGGGACAGGTACAGATGACGTTGGTGTGTGTGTATGGCCCCCGTCAGAGGTGACGGTAGTTTAAGAATAAATTTGTGAGGGACGTGGCTGGTTTTCCTACTTGCGTGGATTCCGGGGGTAGCCGTTGATAGGATGCGATTGAACTGGTGTGATAAGCGTAAGGATGTAGGAACCAAGGGGGCGGGCATGAATGGGAATATTGGGGAGAAATGTTATCCGGGGTTGGGTTTGATCGATATCTTGGGGGGGGAGTTGAGCACACACATTGTTAGGCGTGGTATGCTGCTAGGCCGATAGTTTGTACGTTCCCCAGAATGGATAAATACAAAGTGTTGAGGGTTTTTGGATGTGAAATTTTTCCGAGCATTAGGGGTGTTTTGGTGGATTTAGGTTGGGAGGGTTGCCAGATAAAAGGGTGGGGGTCGGGGTTTAATAAAAAAAAAGGGGGGGGGGGGGGGGGGGGGGGTGGTAAAAAGGGTATTTTTTGTTTTTTGGTATATTGGGTGGTGGTTTTGTTGGTTTGGGTGATGGATGAGTTTTGTTGTCAGTCATGTTTATTCAAGTTTTGGAGGGATTAGCAGACTACACCTGTAATGGGTTCATGTTTAGTTGTGGGACCGGTGGCGAAACAGTATTTATGGATTTTATGTACTAGTGGGAGGGATATAATAGGTTAAAGTATGGGTTTTCAATCTATATTGAGGGCAAGTTAAAGCTTGCTACGAACGTGGGAGGGTTAAACATGATGGCTCACGAAATCGTAATGACACAATGTGCAAACAATACCATACCACCGGCGGGATTGAACCCGCGGTCAAGAGTCTCAAAACTCCAGACCGTTGCGTAGCCACTGCCTAACGCGACGGTCTGGAGTTTTGAGACTCTCAGACCACGGTTCAATCCCGCGGTGGTATGTTATGTGGAGGGTTAGGTACGTGGGAGATATTAAGGATTAAAAGAGCATCAGGGTATTTGCAAAAATGAAAATTTGAAGGGTCGCATTTTGGCGGGGTTGGAGGAGGTGCATAGGTGAATAGGCCATCGCTTGTGTGTTGAGGGACAGCGTACGAGAAGCGGCTTGGAGATGATGGGAATGGAGGTATAGGGAAGGGCAGGTATTGATGTCCGACTGAGGGAAGATTGATAATCTCGATGCATGGTTTAGTCATATGCACAACATTGTGGTATATTAGACGATGAGCTAAGGGCAATGGAGGTTATGGTGCAATGCGAGCTGAATGGTAGAGACAGGAAGACTTTGGAAGGACAGATTACGGAAGGGGAAATATGGCGAAGCTATAAGCAGTGCAAGTTTAGTAAGGCACCGGGTGTAGACGGGATGCCTAATGTTTTTATGGTTTAATACTGGGAAGTTTTGAAAAGATTTTTAGTCAGATTGTGCAATGTAATGAAGAAGATGGGGCAAATGGGAGAGCAGCAAAGGACTGCTGTTGTTGTATTAGTGCCGAGGGTGGAACAGACCACGTAGAAGATTTCCGTGCAATATCGCTTATGTGCGGTGATTATAAGTTAATTTGCAAGGGTATTAGGGAACAGAATCAAACAGGTGATAGGTAAAATATTGATAGAGGACAATAAGGCATACCGGGTAGATCAATTATGAAGGCATGGAGTTATTAGTAGTTTTATAGAGCACAGAGGGAGGGGGGGCGGGGTGTTTTGGCTTTGGATTGTGTAAGCTGTTTTTTTATTGATAATTTAGACGGGATGCATTATGGAATTTGTATCATGCGTAGGTTGGGTTTCGGGAGGGACTTGTTTCTTGGGCAAAAACTTGTATCTGTGTGCAGTTTTTTTATATTTTATTTAAAACATCTAAATTAACAAGGTAGTATAAAATATTAAATAACCATAACAATACAGATCTGGACAAGATTACTAAGAACTATATTCACAAGTGCAAGATGAAAAAATTTTTGAACACGCAAAATACATACCCACCATTCACTGACACATATTATACAAAATGATAATATATCTGACACACACAAAACGGTTGGAGGGGGGACCCCCCCCCATGGAAAACCCCTATCTATAAATACACCCACATCATTTCGCAACATGTATTGATCAACCACAGTGAGTCAAACATAATTTTTAGCAAGTTTAACAGATACATGCAACTGTGTTATGAATTTAACTTAAGAACAAAATCTGGTATTTTATCCAAAATACATGTACTCTAAAGAAAAATAACATTACACAAAATTACATAAGCGTATAAAGCATCAACATACTGCAAGAATTTTACAGCCATACGTTTCATAGCAACGAAACTTAATAACATAACAAAAGTGATGAAAAAAATTATGTAAAAAACAAAGATAAAAAGCCATCTAAGAGGAATTAAATTCTCCTACAAAATTACAATAAACATCGAAATACATACCAGAAAAATTATCTTTTGCAACAACTGTAGACTAACATGGACAGGACTTCTCTATAACTAACTCCTCCCTTTTACACTCAAGGACCTAATTATACAAATCTTGGGACTAATCAAAATCTTTCAACAAAACTTTACATGGTCAACACAGCACCACGCAGTCCATACCTTCCCGACCCCTCACATTCCTTCGCAAATCCTTTACCTCAACACTCCCCCTCCGAAAAACTAATGGGCAACCCACTATAAAGAAAACTGTCCTTACGGATAATAGCCGCCAACTGAATGAGGCCATTTGACCGTAATTTGGGCAGTAGGTCTCCGGAAAAAGTCCCTCCACTGTCCCCCGTAAATAAGTTTTTTCAGCAAACCAGTTCTGTATGTTGCCCGACACGCAATTGGCTCTAATCCTAATTCTTGTCCTCCCGCCCGGGACCCCATCCCCCCGAAATAACAAAAATCCCCCACTACATACATAATGGCCCTTTCACTTCTCTGGAGACCCCGATACTTCTAATGTTAAGGCTCACAGGGTCTCTACTTAACCCCCACCCATCAGACCTAAAAACCGCCACTAACCACAACCCCTCACCTCCCTCAACTCATCACAGAAATAAACCGCATGAAAAGCTGTTTCCTGTTGTCCACATGATCGCAGGTCTGTTCCCTCACGCATCCCCATTGAACACAAAACAGCTTCGATGCTAAGTGTAACCCCATCATAAATCCTATATACATACTCCTGTACTCTCGCATTATCTAACTTCGAAAGTCATTCACATATCATTCCCCAATCATACAAGGATAAACCGATAACCCCAGTGTATGATGTCCGCCTCCTGCCTCATCGTCACAAACCCCCACCCTAAGTTTTTCCACCTCCCTAATCAAATAAAAAAACCTCAGCATATCCTCGCTTTCCAATTAATTCTTTTCCCTCCACCATCTCCGCACATCCTCCATCACTTCTTCCCCCACCTATACCCTCGTACCCCCCCCTCCATAACGAACCTCTGTTGTCACATATAAGGCCTATTACTCTCGGCCCCAAAGCTAAAAAGGCCTGACTCCTCCACGCGTATATTGACATCAACCACCGTCCTTGCTTAGCCATGCCCTCCCGAACCCCAAACATAATGTATGCCCTCCTCGAATCTCGAGTACGTCTGGATTCTGCAGGTGGCATACACCACAGCAAACTCCACACTTTACTATAAACTAATGAATTTACGAGTATCGCCCACTGTTGTAAGGTGACGTTCCCCCCCAGTAAACTCCTTAACCTTTTACTGCCATCTCACCACCCCTCCGAATTTCACCTGCCTAGCCCTCACCGCACATCTGGTCATGTATATAAATTCACAAATTTTTTAGCCCTAGCCACGACTTCCCACCCAAACTCCAACCCCAAGCCCCCCTCGACTCCAGCAGCCCTCCACCAGCAAACTTGATTTTGCTCGTTCTACACCGCACATTTCGCAGATTGCCCTCCCGAAAAGCTTCACACACTTTCCACCATTCACAATCCCTCCACTTCCGATATCAGAACATGTATCGCCACATACCCCACCACATCGTATACACCCATCCTTTCTCCCCATTTACAATCCCCCTCTGACTCAACGAGCCCATAAAATGGATGCTGCATACACGCAAAAATATTTGAGACAGGGGACACACCTGTCTCAAGCCCTCTCCTGACCTTACTGCTTCCCAAAACCTGTCCATTAAATTGTATCTCCACACCATTGCAGATGAATACATTGTATCAGCACACCTCACCACTCCCATGCCAAAACGCGGAGATGCAACAAACGAGAGCCCTCAGAAAGTTTCTAATCCCCACATCATATGCATTTTCCCAATCAATGACCCAAAAGAAGAGCCCTCCCCCGTTCAACCTCCGTAAAAATCCCTCAATACGGCCAGCCCATCTTTCTATGCATCTCTCAGAATACCCATCTGCCCCCTTATGAATAACCCCAACCTAACACCTTCATCCTATTTACCTGGAGTTACCTGGAGCAGTTCCGGGGTCAACGCCCCCGCTGCCCGGTCTGTGACCAGGCCTCCTATTGGCCCAGTAACCTTAGTGAAAATCTTAATCGGCACACATTTGCGAAATAGCTCTGATACTCCTCAATACTCTTCCCTCTTGCTTTTTTGGCATACTAATATGACTTACACCATTCGCTGAGTCTTGTCCTATCTGTCCTCTTTCCCGTCGCATACATTTCATGACCCTACCAACAGTCTTTAATGTGCTCCCATTGAATTCTATAAAAGATCATTTTGAAAATCCCATCTATAACACGGTGCCGTTGCCAGTACTCCACGTGAACACAAAGCCTCCTCAACTTCCCCCATGCTAATCTCACCGTCCCATCCCCATGCCCTTCTCTCCAACATGACCCTATAACCTCATCTCCCCCACGGCCCTCCTCCCTACTTCCCCATACTTCTTTGGAACCAAAATCCGGCATAATAGCCTCAGGCCTTCTGTAGTATTCAGTACCTTCCCTTATGATAACCACCCATAACCTCACTTACACTCCAAGATTAATATAGTCGAATCCTTCTCCTACCCCCTAAAACCTCGCAAAACACTTCCCGAAGTTTATCCCGCCACTGCAACAGCCTCCATTCCCGCCCGACACGTACCGCATCACATCTACCATTATGTAACTCTGCCAACCTGTCCCTGAGTTGGCCCATGATTTCCATACTGCGCGAGACACCCCCCGCCCTTCCTCATAACACCCATGAAACTAGATTCAAAAAATTTTGCAACTCATACCTCCACCCTGCCTCATCCCCTTCCCTTCCTTTTAATGAAAACCCTGCATTATTCCGGCTAACATGCCTTTCCACCATTCTAAGACACACGAACTCCCAAAAAACCCTTCTCTAGAATCCCAAAAAGTTTGCCACCATTTCCCCAGAAGCCATACTCACCTCCTCACTCCATTACGAGTCTTGCATTTAATTTCCAAAAACTGCCAATAACTGCCCGATTGATCAGAAAACCGCATATCAAAGTCTGACCTTCCCACCACACCACACAGTTCTGTTGCATAGATCCAATCTAATCTGCAGCACATCCCGTCTAACAAAACGTATACTCACCTGCCAACCACCCCTCCCCACACATCCAAACACCCCACGTTCCTCCAAACACAATTGCATTTTATTAGTATTATAATCAAAAAAGAAGCGCTAAGCCACAAGGGCTATACACGCTGCAGGGTAGGACGGAAAGCAAGGGAATTGGAATGCAGAATGGAGGGGGGAATGAATCAGCAGGTTACAGCAAACAGCGGGGCAGGGGATAGTAACGGGGGTAGAGGGTAGCAAGAGATTGAAGTAGAAAGGCTGAAAGTATCAATTTGTGAAGTAAAGTAGTTCGTGTGTCAAAAAGTCAATGAGAGAGTCCGGATGAAAGGTGGGTCCATCACGAGAAGGAAGGTAAAGAGAGAGCAGCGGGCGAAGACGACGTGAGAGTAAATTCTGCGGTGCTCGTTGAATAAAGTGGGCAGCCAACAGAATGTGCTGGACTGATAATGGAGCATGCATTCTCACAGAGAGAGCAAGAGCGCCACTCCATGAGATATCCATGAGTAAGAACGAGTATGGCCTGATGCCGAAGACGGAGAGAGACGTAGTCCCTCCACAACCTCGAACACTGGTGATAAGAAGACGCCATAACCTATACACGTTTAATAGACTGAAGTATGTTGCCGAGAGCATAAGTAACCAACGTTTGTTGCCACCGGGTGTGAGAGGTGGGAAAGATATTAATAGCAAAATATTCCGTACAATGGAATACCTCTATAAGAAAACTGGTAGGTTCATGTACTGCTGACGCTAGGCGCGCAGCGCAGTGTGCTGCTGGTCATTGCCCTGTACGTCAACATGAACAGGGTACCCAATCAAAAAACAATATCTTTATGCTGGGGTTGTAAAGATGCAGCGTAGCCAAAGTGGATACGAGGACTAAGGAGGTGAGGTGTACACATTTTTGTATAGCCTCTAAAGCACTAAGGGAGTCTGAGACAACCACTAAATGATGAACACAGGCAATAGGATGCAATACGGATAAGTTGCTGTAGGATGGCATATAATTCACAGTGAAAATTACTAGCCGAAGATAGTAAATGCCCTTGTACGCACGCTGTCCGGAAACCTGGCTGCGAATCCTACGCCGTCAGAAACTTAGAGCCTACTGTGTACACAGCAAAGTGCAGAGAAATGAGAGTGACAGTGGTCAAGAAAAAGAGAGCGGAAGCGACCGTAGACAGTTGGCTTTCGAGCAAGGGAGGGAGAAAGAACCGACTCGAACAGAGCTGGAACTTCCCCATGGGGGTAGGAAAAGTGAGATCGCTACACGTACATATAAAGGGTAGTTGAAGAGAAGACAAGAGCGAATGAAGGCGAAGAGAGAAAGGACGAGTAAGCAGGGCGGCGAACAAATAAAGAATGTCTACTAATATCAGTGACCATTCAAAAAATTGGAAGATGTGCGGAAGATCATGAGAGCGTACATATTGCGCAGGCAATGGGCATCACGAGCGATCAAAAAGGATGGAACGTTCGCTTCTGACATAGAGAGGCTTCGACAGGGAAGAGCGAAAAGCACCAAGGCCATAAACGTAATCCTTGAGTGATGAATGGGGTTAAGGCTAGAGAGCAGTAAGCAGGAGATGCCCGCGAATAGATCTGGTCACCATAATCAAGTTTCGATAAAATAAGGGTTGAATGAGGTGAAGGGGACTCTGTTCTGTTCGGACGATCACGTCCTCCACGAAAAGATACAAGGGTTTTGAGAGGTCACAGCCGTCTGTGGACAAGTTGCCTCAGAGAGGTAATGTGAAGGTTTCCAGATAACCTACGAATCAAAGAGGAGGCCAGAAACTTGACTGTAACACGTCAGGATACGGGACCATAGGAGGTACAAAAGGATGATCGGAATGACAGAGCGTCTAGTGAAAGTGATTTGGTGGGTTTTTGAGTGCTGGAAAATTTAAACCCATGTGTGGTGGCCCAATTGGAAACACTGTCGACTGCATGTTCGAGAGAAACTGTAAGGCGGTTGACAGTCACGCCTGCACAGGCAAATACAAAGTCATCACCATAGAGTGAATTACCAAATATTGATGGAAAACGAGAGGCCAAATCATTAATAGCAAGGAAAAAGTGTTGTGCTCAAACACAACCCTGGGGGACACCTCAGCTTGGGATAAAGTCCTGGAGAGGCACATTATGAAACCCAACACGGAAATGCCTGTCAGGTTAAAAAGTTCTTAAGGAAGGATGGTAGATGGCCTCGAAGGCCGTAAGGAGTGTCTTGGGCAAAAATATTATACCTCCAAGTTTGTGTCCTATGCCTTCTCAAGGTCAAAAAATATGGCAATAACTGAGTGGCTATTCGCAAGGCATTACGAACATACTATCCAAGCGCAGTAAGGGTCTATGGTATGAACGGTCCCTGACGAAAGCCATATTGATGACGAGTGGAGAGACTGTTGTGTGTCTCTAAATACCACACTAAACGTCTATTTACTAGCGTTTCACCTACTTTGGCAAACGGCACGCACGGTAAGAGCATGGGAACGATAAGTGGGAGGTTTCATGTCCCGAGTGCTGGTTATTGCGGGAAAGGGAGAACAATGGCGGATTTCCTCAGCTGTGGAAGAACTCCTGTGACCAAATAAGAATTGTAATGGCGTAATAGGACTGCAAGGCCTGTCTGATGTAAATGTTGTCGCATACAATATGAAAGTCGTCGGGCCCAGCTGCCGAGGATCGGACAGCTGAGAGTGTTTCCTACAGTTCTTGAAGTGTAAATGGCACATTATACTGTTCTTCTCTGAGAGAAGAAAAGTCCAAGGGTGCATAACTCTGCCTGCAGAACTTTTGAGGAAAAGAAATGAGGGGCATAGAGGAGTCCCTGAAAAATACGGACACAGATGAATTGCCAATTTCATTGGATCAACATCTAGAGGGTGTAGCTATAATCAACACCGGCATAACCCGCAGAACAGGAGCCGGTCAGAGAAATATTTACACTCAGTTTTCGTACTTTTTTCCAGACTGCAACTCATTAAGAGGAAGCAGAGTTGATGGTGGAGACATAAACTCGCCAGCAAGTGCGTTTTAGCAAGCACGGATGACACGGCGAGCGGATCGCACCGCTTCTGTTTAAAATCCAAGGAGTCGCTCTGATGGTTCTATTGTACCGTTACCTGCCCAGCAGCGCGTTTAAACGTACTGCACGAGCACAAGCAGGAGACCCACCAAGGCACGCATTCTGAAAAGCCTGCCCGAAGTTTGGGGTATAGAATGAGAAAGCTGCGTGAAAACGGAGACGAGAAAGGTGTAAAACTCATCGAGTGGAGGAAGAAGGAAGGAACCTCTTTAAAACAGTTAGGTGTCGAGTAAAGGTTCCAATTTGCCCCGATTAAATTGCCACGTTGAGTGCGAAGAGGTGGCGAATATAAGGGAAGTAGAATGATTGGGGAAATGATCACTGTCATGTAAGGCCGGGAGAACAGACCAAGTGAAGCTAATGCGGCAGAGGACGAGCAGATTGCGAGATCGATGCAAGAGAGAGAATAGTCGAGGACAAAATGGGTTGTGAGTCCTGTACTAGAACATGGAGCGGGGGTGGTGGCAAGAAAAGCCTCAAACTGAAATTCCACGGAGATCACAGTGAGACGCCCCCCTCAAGAGGAAATGGTGGCATTAAAATCACGCAAGTAACGAGAAATCCGTGGCGGTAACTGACGAACAAGGAAGGCAAAATCCGGAATAAAGAATAATGCCCGAGAGGAGAGAGATATAAAGAACAGAGTCGTATACCACCTATGTAAGTGGATACGGCTGCTGTGTATTGCAAGCGAGTAGGATACAAATAGCTGATGTATGAATATCGTGTGGAGAAGAAGGGCAACTTTCATTAAAGGTCCCATCAGGAAAAGGGATCTGAAAGAATACAATAAATTTTAGCCTGATAAGTGAGAAATCTAACAGCAGAGTATAATTGTGGTTTCCTGTATGACAAAAAAAAAAACACCAACAGGGCAAACTGGGAGAGTAACATCTGAAGCTCACGCGCCGATTACCCCTAGAGGCCGACGTATATTCCACTGTAAATAGGCCATGATTGGCAATAATAGAAAGATACTTGAAATCCGCAGGTAAGGGTTTCCTCACGGACTAGACGGTTAGAAAAAGGTCCACATGGCGGAGCAGTGGAAAATAGTATCAAGCAGCGGAAGGAAACGGTGCACTGTGAAGAAAGGAGTTGCGCAGATGGAGCAGGAGGAGAGTAGAAAGAGCGGAAAGTGGGATCAGTGTCCATTGATGGATTTGGTCTCTGCAATTGATTCAGAGATTGCTCAAGTTGTTTCGGAATTCAGAATTCATATGGAGACAATATTGGAATGGAAGGGAGGAGAGATTAGTAAAGATTGGGAAACTGGTAGTTGGACAGTACCAAAGGCAGGGGGGGGGCGAAAGGGTGGAGGGAACTGGGAAGCGTGTCATGGGACATAGGAGGGAGGAAACCTGGAGGTGGCAGAAGAGGAAAAACTTGGGATGGAACAGGGGAGGAAGGTACATTACGAGGAGGAGGGTGAACCTCAGCACTTGTAACAGAGCCAGTAGTAGAGGGGCAAGACCTAGGACAGAGACAGGGAGGGTAAAAAATGAGGAGGTGGAAGATGGGTAGGAGGTGTTACCGTGGACTCTTTTTTTGACTTATTGAGAATAGAGGACGATTGGAGGAGGTGTCGTAAACAGGTCTCGTCGATACTGAGGCTTGTTGAGAGAGAACTCGAAGAGAGCGAGGATTAGACTGAGGCGTTGAAGTAGGGACGTCAGACCGAGGGACCGCAAAAGAATAAGATACTGGAGGTGATTATGGGAGAGGTAACCACAGAGGTGGGTGTAGAAAGATGGATACCAGAAGTGGGGGGAGCGTTTTGAGAAAGCTCGGGAATAAGAAACACGTGGTAGTCTCCCTTGGAGGCAGAATGAGAAACAGCCCAATGGCATAAGGGAGACCTTCTGTCTCTTTGAAGGTAAACGGATGTTCCCGCTCGTTTAAATAGACCTGACAACGGCGAGAGTACGAAGGGTGAGCCTCATGACAGATAAGGCAAGAGGGAGATCGATTGCCAGACTATTAGAATGGTCATCGCTCCACAGACTGGGCAATCAGGGTCGAGCGATAGATCTGCAATATTTCGCTGGATGGCCAATATCGTCCAGCAATTTCTACACTGTTTGTGGGTGTAGGTCACCTTTCGAACTGTAACCGAATGTCCTGCTATATAAACTGAGGTATGGGAGTTCTCGGCTGTCAAAAGTTAAACGAGCCACACTGCTAGGTATCGTCTCCCGCCCACGGCAGGACAACCGTAAGTGTCTCCACTCCAACCACCGCCCCTCCTCCACTACCTCACATTCTTTGCAGAGAAAACGGCAAGCTTCTTTAATTAACATGCCACACCACCTTTCAACGTGCAGAGCAACCCTTGTACACATCGTTCCATCAATCATTAACTCTCCCAATGAATTGTAAGGTGTTCTTGCAGGAACACAACGTCAGGTACAAATCTCTTTTAAAACACCTCCAGACTCTTACATTGTCTACTTGACTCAACCGTTAATATTTAAGGTAATACACTTAGACAGGATTCAATGGAGAGCTTGCCTTTATAGACCTAACACTCCCTTAAATCCTTTACAAGCACCCCCACCTCTCCCCCACACCCCCCTGTGCCTTCCTCCCCTTTTACCATGTTGAACACACTTTGTTCCACCCGTATCTCTACGGGTCACATCGTGCCTATGCTTTTTTTCCAGACCTATTGCCCGGATCAAGACACATCACTATTCGGTTAATCACAGCAGCTCTCTTTGCGAGTGCTACGATCTGCAACCATATCCTCCATCTAGACTATTATCCCTGTGGACATCCTACTACTACAACCTGTTTTGGTGCTTCCACACCACACCGACCTGCACGTTGGGCCTCCTGCCCTTCCTCTATCACTCCTCATTTTCCAGCCCTGCATGGATCCTCCAGATGCCGAAACGTCCAACAAATTCATTCAAGCCTCCCTGAATGGATGCCTCCATTACAACCTGAGAGCAAATTGCGCAGAATCCATCCTCGACCGTCGCCTCACCAAGCCAACGTCCCTCTCCAACACCAGGTAGGGTCATACATGCAGAAGACAACACTGTCACCCTCTCTAACCTCCTCACGCCCAACCGTCTCCCAGTGCCAAGACTCCACGCTGCGTTTGCCGTGCATATGTTGCTGCTTCGTGCACAACAGTCCTTGTATCAGCCATTGATCGTCTCGTCGGCAGGACATTGCGCCGCGATTGGTCATATTCCCGACAAAGTCGACACGTATGCCCTCTACCTGTGTACGACCGAAGACTTGAGTGCGGAAGTCCCTCCATCACCACGTACGATGGTATAGGCAGCTTAAGGACATTTTAAGGAAAACGACCCTCCAGCATAACCAACAAGTGTCCATCACGCGCAACGTTCCAATGTCGCCAATGTAACGTACAATAACGTCCAAAAACGTTCCTTAAATCACTCTCGTCTGCTTCAAAAGGAACATTACACAACCTTGATCCAGGTGTAAAAGCGAGATACATCATGAAGGCATAACATAACCCCAGGCTTAACCAGCTTAACCACTCCTGGTACCTGGGCCACCATATTATTCAAAAGTGCTGCCTCTGGCCAGAATTTGACAAATAGCCTTGAACTACCATTCAACACACTCCATAGAGCTCCTTATTTGCGATGCCATACGTATCTCCTTAATATCGCAGTCAGCAAAAGATGGTGTTCTGACTATTGAGCGAGCCATTCTTCACAAGTTCAAAGACAGACAGTGTTGCATGCCTACTCCACCATTCCGTCCATTATGTGAATACTGACAGAAAAACTGCGCAAAAACCATTGATTCAGTACTACTGCGCAGCCTGCCCACAACGGCCTCGAGAGCGATAGGACAATAATCCTAAATAAATATTAATTGGGCAATATAAAAACAAATGCATAAAATGTGATCTTTATTGACTACGTTTTCGTTCGCCCACACAGTGGGCATTTTTCAAGTCACAAACAGAACTACTGGGGTCGAGAGAACGCGAGAGTATTTATAGTCCGGCTGAGGCAGTGAAGAATGCTGCATCTGATGATGTACCGAGTGTGGGGTTTATAGATCTAAAAACTTGGTAGCTTTGGAAAGGGAGAAGTTTGTGAGCAGACATCGAACAGGTTCTTATTGGGATATTCGATGAAGAAGTTCTTGGCAAGTGGTTCAGTTTTCAGCTATGTTATAGAAGCCACTATTCTGTTGAAGTTGTCGATATAGAAATGAGTGATGATTCCAGGATTCTTCGGTATTGAGTGGTGTCTCTGTGGCGATAAGTCTTGATTTCTGTAGTTTATCAAGTGGTTGTGTGAATACGGTTTGTACGAGCTTCCTTGTGTCGTCAGACCTGCTTGCGTATTGGTGTTACTGAAATACGGTGTTTGGCGGTTCCCTGGATGTTTCGCCCACGTATAACTTGTTGCAAGACATTACAAGGGATATGTATACGCCCTGCAAGGATGGAGGCATGTCCCCTGCCGTATACTTGGTTATGTCCTTGAAGGTCGTGGTTGTGTAGGTAGATACTTTGTAATGATGTTTTGGCAAAAATGTTGGAAACATGTTTGGCAATGGAGTTCGGTGGGAAGGACGATGTATCTCTTCACGGCATGTCTTCCTCTGTGTGTGAAGATGTTTAATTGCTCCCGCCGTCTGCAGTCCCTCGATGAATGACGAGTATATGGAGTTTAGAAAATATTTGTCAGTTATAGGTGCAATCTTCCTCAAGGAAGAATTCACTATAATATATATTAGTTCAATTATATGCATTGCTTCCTCAAGGAAGAATGCACTCTAATTTGAACAAATATTTTCTAAACTCCACTATCCTCGTCACATCATCAGAGCCTGGCAGTCGCGAGCATAAACATCTTCAACACACCCAGAGAGACACTGCCGGAAAGAGATACATAGTCCTTCCCACCACTCCATTGCAAACATGGTTTCCACATTTTTGCCAAAACATCATTCCAAGTAACTACTCCACAACCACGACCATCAAGGAACATCTACCAGTATAGGCGACAACCCTCCATCCCCCTGCATGGGTATACATAATCCCTTGTAGTCTGCAACAATTATACGTGGGCGAAACATCAAGGGACCTCCAAACACTAGTCAGAACACCAGATACGCAAGCAGTCTGACGACACAAGGAATGCCTGCGTACAACCCCGTAAATTCACATAAAAAAAAAAAAACAACCACTGATACAACTACAGAAACTCAAGACTTATCGCCACAGAAACAACACTCAATACCGAAGACCTGGAATGCAATCCTCATTTCTATATCCGACAACTTCAACCAAATAGTGGCTCTATAACATAGCTGAACCACTTTCCAAGAAACTTCTTCATTACGCTACCCCACATAAAACACTGTAGAAGGTCTGCTCACAAAACTTCTCCTTTCCAAGCTCCCAAGTTTTTATACTCTATAACCCCACCGTACATCACAGATGCAGCATTCTTCACTGACCTCAGTTGGACTTTAAATACTCGCGTTCCTTCCACCCCAGGTAGTTCTGTTTGTGACTTGAAAAAGCCCACTGTGTGGGCGAAACGTAGTCAATAAAGGATCACATTATACTGCATTTGTGTTTATATTGCCATTGTGTCGGTATTTTATACCATTTATTTCCACCGGCAATAGGTACAGAGGCATGAGGAATGTCTGAAGAGTGGTCCAAAGACGAGGCGGGGTCAGAACGGGGTGCGGTATCAAGAAGGGGCCCGGGGGTACCAGGTTCATGGACTAGGGCTGTCATGGTTAGGTTACTTCTTTCTTTTTGTTTTTAAGAAAAAAAAAGAAAGAAGAAAAGAAAATAAAAATAAAAAAAAAAAAAAAAGGGGGGACCGGGGAGGGATAGGTCCTAGGAGGAATGAAAGGGCCAGAAATCTCCCTCCGCGCCCAAGAGGACCTCAGCACCGCAAGTAGCGCAGATGCAGCATGGAACCCGTGCCATACCCTACCCATCATGCTAGTAAACTAACAATCCGGGATAGCAACCTCACATCTGCCGAGCTACCTCTGTGGACAAAAGAGAGGGCGGCCGGATATCCACCACAAAGCATACCTCCTTCGGCCACCACCCCCGGAATCCGAAAGGTGGCTTCCAGAGATACACTCGTCGCCCGAAAGACACCCAAAGCTACTCCGGGATACCGGAGAGGGATCGGGACATCCCCTGGCGATCCAGATTCCACGGCAAACTACGCCACCGCTAAGAACCTCAACGGAATGGGATGGACCCCGGTATCCTTTCCTCTACCTAGGAACTAGCGCGCCTGTGGGAGAAATCCCAAAGGACAAAAAGAGGAAGGGCAAAAGGGAGGGGTGGGGAGGGGGAGGAGGAAAGGAATAAGGGGAGGATGGGGAGGATGGGATAGGGGAGGGGAGATTGGGGGATAATTAGGTTCGGTCTGAGGAAGAAGACCGATAGGTCTAATTCCTCAGACCAAGAGCCTCTTCACCACGCCAAGGAGCCCCCCTTGAAGAGGAACACATTGCATAACATGCCCAACATACACCCCGCCCCCACGGTTCCACATCCCCACCCCGAATAACACAATTCCAATCTCCCCCTATGACAGTGACTAAAGGTAAACCCCTTAAATAGTACATCAAAAATTCCCTCACAAAGTTCTCCTTGACTCGTTCGTTGCCATCCGCCGGCATATACACTCCTATAAAACAAACCCTCGTTGCACCCCATTCTGCCTCCACCTGCACGACCCTCCTCCCCTCCTCCCACCCCAAAATATGCAATGGACTGGTTTCCTTTACAGCCACAGCAACCCCACCTTTCAACCTCAAAGAGCCACTCACATACAACTTATATCCTTTCAAAGACAACTTACAACTTAACTTATAATTATGCTCCTGAATGAAACATATATCTACATTAAATCTCCTTAAAAACCATTCCACCCACACTCTTTTAACCTCGGCTCTCAGGCCATTAACATTAATCGTTACTAGCTTGAATTATGACAGTAAAGGCAGCTTGCCCCGCCGCCTTGGAATGGCACCCGCTTGACCTGGCTGCTGACTAGAGCTCCGTCTGTCCAGTCCCCCAACCCCACCTTTTCCTTTTGAACCTTTCAGTACTTCAGCACCGCTACACCCACTCTCCGGGAGGTCCAACCTGGGCCTCCAAGACTTCTTACCAGGTCTCTGCCCGGGCGTTAAGACGTCATCCATAGCAGATGTCCCAGCTGTTCTCTTGCATGAACCTCCATCTCCACATGTAACCTTCTCTTCCGTGCACGCTCTGTGCACCTTAGCCACTACCGCGTGCTTCTTCCCCTCATTGCACACGGTCTTCCCACGTCCTGATGAGTCTGTAGTCTCCTCCAATGAGCGTCCACGCTGCTCATCATCCAGACTCCCCTCCACCTCACTCAGGAAGGTATTCAAAACCTCATCCAGTGTTCCATCCTGTTGCATTACAGGCTCACCGTCATTGCTCATCGTCGTCGTCTGCTCAGGCCCCGTCCCCACAAGTAACGTAGCACATGAGTCCATCTCCGCCTCTGCTTTTTCCACTTCCTCACTCCAACTGCATGATGCCTGCCTTCCGGCCGCATCTGTCTCCGGCACCACAGGAGAGAACTGCTGATCCACCAGTGTTGGCATCTGTTCCCTCCATCCTGGTTTTCTATGGCATTGGGCTGCCATATGGTCAAAAGATCCGCACAGCCTACATGTCCTTCTCTGTCCTGCATAGTATACGTATACCTACGTTCAGAACTCTTCCAATAAAACATACGAAAGTATCGATTGCCTTAACGTCATCGTCTGACTGAAGGAACCCTCGGGCAGTCCCACATAAGGCCCTCCCTTCCTGTGAAGGCTTACTCAGCCCTGTAACAACTTCAGTCAGTATTACCAAGGCTGGCTCCTCCTCAGGAAAATTAATGAATAGAAAAAGAAATAATAACAGACAATGATAAGCACTTTATTATTTAGACACGGAAAATGTAAAACAATAAAACATGAATGGGTATCCTAATTGAAAGAAAAATGAAAAATGATATAAAAAAAATGACATTTGAACTCAACGCTAAGATATATAGTGATACTGGGGCGTCTGGTGTTGGTGACACTGCGTGGTGTTGAAATCGTAGCCGTTGCTGATGTGCGGGGGGGAGGTCGCAGGTGTTGGTGACAACCACCGGCTCGTTCTTCACAGAGTATAGGCGTGAATAATTCAGATGACAGGAAAACAGGTTCGTTACCACTGCTATGATGAGGGGTTAGGTCCTGCATTGGCTTACATAACAGGTAAGTAGATTAAACATGGGATGTCTCAGGACATTAGTCTGTCTCCTGCTATTCTTCTCGTTGGTTGGCAGGTGACCCACTCTGTCATTCCAAGCTGTAAAGAGAGAGAGGTTACCCACTGCTTAAGAAATACCCACTGCTTAAGAAATTACTCTCCATGATAAGTACAATACCTAAAAGATGTGGTGATTATTAAAATATTTAACAGATAAAGACTGAAAGGACTAAGTTAATTATTGGTCAAAAGTGAAGCTTTCAACCAATAAGTCCACTAAAATATGATCAGGCATGTACTGACAGTAGTGCTGGGAGCTTGTGAGTCGAGTGATTACTGTTTGGCCGGAGCCCCACACGTCACCTTTCGGGGGGTGGGGAAGAGGGAGGGGAAGGGATAGTGGGAGCTAGACTGACCCTACCTTAACAAGCAGCTGGCAATCAAACTATCACTTTTGGGGAGGGGTAAAAAGGGGGGCGGACTAGCAGGAGCTGGACTTACCCTACCTTAACAAGTAGCCGGCAATGAAACTATTGTTACTATATACTCCCTCGCTACTCCTATCTATTGAACTTTTCCCTCACACTTCCACACTCCCAATTCTGCCGCATGAATCTTGCAATAACGATGGAAGACCGCTACCACATCATACTCTGTAGCTTCATAGGGCACATTCCTGAATTTTACATATGTCACATATCTGGGTACATCATGTAGACATACCTCCACTGCTGTATTCACGGCCATCCTCTTCTCATGGTACATGTCAACTATGCTTGTGTAAAATCCAGCATTTATGAATTTGATAAAAATCCTCATAACTCCATTAACAGCCACACCATAAAGCTCTTCATTGGGTATCCCATACACATCACGAATAATCGTTGGGAGTAGCACCTGCATTGTAGAACTGCTTAGGGTACCACGTACCAGTTCCACACAGACAGTATTTACACGTCGACCATGTCTATCTACCATTTTGATTTCTCAAAACAGGAAAACTGCGCAGAAAAACAACTGAATCAGGAGCGTCTGCGCAGCACGTCCACACGGCCTGGAAGCGATGAGGACAATGAGTGCAGTTATGAGAATACAGGTTAATGGAAGACTAGGTGTTAGCATACAGATGGGAAGGGGTTTGTGACAGGGATGCCCTCTGTCGCAAATATTGTTTGCATGTCTTCAAGAACCCTTTTATAGGGCAGCTAGGTGGAGTATAGCGAGAGGGAGGGTTGGTATTGCACGAGAAGGGGGAGCGGGTATAGTGGGTTATGTGGATGATATGACTGTCTTGGTAAGGGATGTGAGGGATTTACATAAGGTAGAAAGGGTGATAGACGTTTTTGGTGAGGCTACGGGGATGAAAATTAATGTAGTAAAGTCCAAGTATTTAGATCTAGGGGATAGCATACATAATGGTGGGACTGTAGAGGGCGGGTGGAGTGTGGTGGATCAGCTGTTTATATGTGGGATAGTGTACATGCGGAATGATAGGGATGCACAAGAGGCAAATTCGAGGCGCACGATGGATGGGGTTTTGTAAAGATTGAGTGGTTTGAGGGCAGCACAGTTAACATTGCATCAGAGGGTATAGTCACGAATGTACTGTTGTATAGCAAGCTACGGCACGTGGTGGCAATATATCCATTAAGGCGGTGTATTCAGATTTATATGGGGATCGGGTTGTGACTGGCTAAGTAGAGGGGTGGTGTCGCTTCCCGTCAGCCAGGTGGGGCTGGGGCTTATACCTCTTGAGAAGCATATGTTGAGCGTGTTTCTAAAAAGGGGGTTTTTGAGGAGGCGGAAGGGGGGGGGGGTTCCTTTGGCGGGCGGCAGTTGAGGGGGCATACCCTGTGTATGCGTGGTGTACTGAATGGAAATGTTCTTCAACAACTACGTGGAAAACCAAGTGTTAGGGAGGTTTATGTTTAGTTTATACATGGGATCTTGCTGTCTGGGGTTGTGTTTATTTTAATAGGGAGATAAGAGAGTGGGAGTGCAAAGCGTGTGGATGTTCCGGAAACTATATTTCATAGCAGTGTACTTTTTGTATACTTGTTTAGAAGATGTGAGGGTATGGTTTAAGTAGGATAGTTAGGGTTAGTGGGTGTGAAGGATTACAGGTGTGAGGGTTTAAGTTTTAAAGATTTAAATAAGGGTTGGAGTGTAGTCAGAAGGTGGGGTGAATGCGGTTGCGTATGTGTTACTGATTTTATTTAAACATCTTGGGCCATGGGGAGTGGGGTGTAGAGAAAGGATAAAAGTGTTAGGGGCTCCGAATATAAACAAAAGTTGTCGCCAACTGAGATCTTTATGGTGGACGATGGGAGACAGCATTTAAAACTGAAGGTATCGTAGATTTAGGTTGAAGGGATTTAAGAGATTTCTAAGTGAAAAGATAAGGGTTGTGGCGGGCTAGTTTCTTGAGTATGGAAGTGTGTATGGTGTTAGCCGTGTAAAGGTATTTTTGGATATTATAACAAATATGCTACTTTTTGTGGTATGTGAGTGTGGACTGGTTGTTGTATGATAAAATATGTTTTAACCCTGTTTATAGACGGTTTGAATAAATATGTAAAGTTTGCGTTTGTGCAACTGCATTTTTGTGTTTATAAGGTGTGTGAGTGCACATCATACAGTATTTGTGTGTTTGATGGTATAGGTGAACACAAGGCCAATGACTTAAGTAAGTCGTGCCTTGATTCTCCCTTTTGTCTTCAAAGGTACTATACAAAGATAGTATAAATCTGTGTATGTGAAAGTGAAGTTTTTATTATTTTAAATACATGATTGTTTATGTTCCCCTTTTCGTTTCTTTAAGTTTCCAATTGTAATTTTTTTTTTATATTTTATTTAAAAACTTACAGCTTGATATAAATAAAGATATAAAATGGGTACAGTAGGATCCCAAACCTACACAACTACCACTAACCAATTATTAACAACACAATGTAATTTGACATAAAAAGAGGTTAACCCCTATACACTCACAAAATTTTCTATATAAGCATTACTATGATAAACAATATAAACTATAACTATATAAAACTATAATAAAAATATAAACTATAAAACACCATATCAGATTTGTATAGTTTAACATAGTAAGACTGACAAATAACAAAGATCACTCAACCTTCACAGGAGATAAACAGAGTAATAACCTACATCGCAATCTCAGTTAAACAATAACATGCTCTTCCCAAAATTAACCCCCTTTTATACTAAATAAAATTAACAAATATTGTAACAAATAATACTACAGCCTCTCCAACGCCTGAGCACATTAAAATAAAAATCTTAGCTAACCATAAGTGTATCCCCATTACAAACTTTTTTAACGAGGCATAACAATTTAAGGAAGTCATTAGCGTTTCCATCTCGCAGTCAACTGGATGAGCACATTATAAGCTAAAAATAAAGACGTACACTCGCATAAAATCCCACAACACTCAACACAAACATAATTTAAATAACTCTCACTCAGTGCGATACCATTTATCGCACATGTAAATATGCCCAAAAAGCTAATAAAAACGCACACTCTACATAAGCCCGTAAAGCTCTTCACGGTCTTAAAACTATAATCATGACACCATCACACTTATACAAGAAGAAGGTCATGACACCCTGACACATCAAACACAGATTCTCCATTTTCGTACTACGTAAATACTTGAAATCACCCCTATGCTTTCGTTTCTGTGCCCACTTGCATGCTACAACACGAAAGCCACTCACTACACCTTCATATACCCACAAACACCTTACTCTCACCCCTCCCCAGGAGGCACCCGCTGTCCCCTGAAAACCCCCTTCCCGAATGTAATCCCCACCCCACCCCCTTACTCACACAGCCCAAGTCTAGATTGATGAGAAACCCTCAAACGTTTAACATTCTATACCCTTCCGAAAATCCTTCTCCCACCTCCTCCCATACAGTTACTCTATTACGACCACATCGTACATAAACCGTTACCGCTAGGGGTACCTCCCCCTCCGCACCACACAATTCCCCCTCCCCCTCAACACCCACGAATATATATATAGAATCCACTATAAATAATCCAAAGCTCTTATAAACACTCTCATCGAACCCTCCCACATCTAGGCTTTATGCACCGCAGAACCGACACCCCTCGGCCCCCCACCCCCTGTACTACACTACTAAACCAATACCTAACACCCTCCAGTCCCCCACAAAGTATACTGCATGGAACGCCGACCATCATCCTCCCCCACAGATTTCCCACATCCTTTCCGCCCACAATTTACCCCCTCTGTTCTTAAACCTCCCCACGGTAGTATGCCATGGTCAAAAAACGATACTTTACCTCCCTTAGCCCTATGCTTAACTTAAACTTGCTAAACCAATACCAAATACTCTTCCATGCGTACAAGGGGAACATCCCTCAACTGGTACAACAATCCTGTCTGCAAGCAGCTTAACACAAAACCCCTACACGAATTAACCTGGTTCTCTAACCAACATCAAAGCCCTCAAATAGTTTCACATTCCCTCAAACTCCACACCACCAACAACTTACCCAACCTATCATATACTTTTCCCAGCTGCCCTTCCACACATAACCCCCCCCCCCAACCTTCGCGCAAAACCTCCCATCTACGAAACACACGCTCAACATTAATCCTCCTTCTCAGATTCCATCAACCCCAACCCACCCGGCGCACAGGGAAACATTACAACCTCTCTCCCTCATCCAATCGCACCTTGAACCCCAAAAAAGTTAAACACCACGTCTCAGAATTCCCACAATCGCCGTCCCCGTTAATGGGAATCACGCTGCTCGTGCCTAACCTTACTATACTAATATACATTAATAACAATCACTCGTTGCACTAGAGTCAGATGATGAGGTCGCAATGCACCTCAGACGCCCCTGAATCCTTTCCATAAATCTATTCGAGTTTCCTCATCTCGAGCAGCGTCCCAATCATCCTTATAGGTGATACCACAAATTTTTAAAGACAAACCGTTTGTTTTCTCACAACGTACATCTCCCCCCCCCCTCCACCCAATCACGCCAAGCTCCCATTGATCATTGACTTCTCTCTATTTACCTGCATCCCTTTTGCATTTTCCGAACTGTTGCACAACATCATCCAAACACCCAAACACCATCCCCTTCCGAACCAGGACTGTTGTAATCGTCTAACGTATCTCTAATTATTCCCGGCCCACACATCCCCTACCCCCCCCATACCTCCACTCGTGCACATACACAACGTTCAAACCATTTTCTATAGAATGGGTCCTGAATGCACGCAAACAACATTTTGGTGACATGGGACACCCTGCTAAGTTCCCCTACCCATTACAATCTCCTACCCCCAAGCATCCAACAATCTGTACCTACAACTTGGCCTCCCATTGTACAACGTGGTTACCCAATTAACTATTTCTTCCTCCATAACCCTGCCCTCCTAAGTAAAGCTTCCAATGCTCCTCTTTCCACCCTGTCATAGGCCCCCTGCCAGTCTAACGCCAACAACGCCCGCCCTCCCTCCCCCCCCTTTTGACTCCGACAAAACTTCTCAGTATCCATGACCCTCAATCTCGACCTTCCAGGCAAACCATACTGCGTTTTCGAAACCACTCTCCCTACCACACATTATGAACCGATTTACCCAAGACTTTAGCGAACAACTTATAATCATCAATAACAGAGATATTGCACGGTACCCTTGAGGGTGTGCTGGCCCCTTACCCTTCCCTGGACCAACACTACAACTGCTAGTGCTTGCTTGTCCCCCATCACATCCCTTCTCCTTCATCTGATTAAATAACCTACCCATGAAACCCCTTATCAACCTCCCAATGATTGGATGATAAAATTCGGGGGGGGGAGCCCGGAGACCGTCTATACCTGTGCATTGCCCTTTTCCACAATCCCCTTAAAGCCAACTCAATTTCCTCCTCTGTTATTACCCCCCCTAAACCTTTCTATCACTATTCCCTAAAATAAGCACCGTCACATTACTCACAACACCTTCTCAAATCCACATTTTCCCACTTCCCACTTAGTCCAATACCCTTCATACCATTTATCCGCATACGCACACATTCCCTTTTATAGTTATTAACTCCTGACCCATTCTATAACCCCCCGCCCCATCTCGTGTACCTTCTAACCCCGAATAGCTGTAACCTGCCTGTCCTTTGTTTTGACGTCGCAACACACACGCCGATGGTATGGTCCTCCCAACCCTTCCTCAGTACCCCTGCCTCACCCTTACCACCCGCTTGAAACTTCTCATTTTGGTAACTCCTCAGTCTCCCCTTGACCCTCGAACAATTTCATCCATGGATAGTTGCCCCCCCACAGCCCCCTTCCCTAACAGCCCTTAATCTGTCCCTCCAGATAATTGAAAAGCCCATATTTAAAACCATTTATACGTTGGCCACCCACCACATAATATTTCCTAATCCTTTCCTTGGGCAACACAATCCACCATTTGTACGACATCTTCCACTCCCTGTGCCTTAGGTTTTTCCTCGCTAAGCTCCTTCCATAGGACAGAAAATCCCTCTAACCCCATCCTCTCACTCAAAGCACTTATATTTTAATTCCAGTAACTCCTTATATTCTGCAAGCACCTCCCACCCAACCTCCACCAACACCTGCTTCTATGATCTGACCCATGCAACTTCAACAGTATTGAAAGCTCTCACTCCTACCCCGTGAGAAAGATAGCACTATCTAAAACCTCGCTGCATACCCTCTCCTAACAAATGTATGCTCTGTCTCCTCTACGCACCCCCCTCGAATGCGTCTCTTAACCAATATCCCTCAATAAATCTCGTAGGTGGCCACCGACACATAACCAGCCCCTTTCGGTTCCACATCAGCCCTCCTAATGACGCATTTCCATCACCTCCTACAATTGGCCACCCTCCCACGGTAATGCACGGAAAAATAACACAAGGTCCTACGGCACACAAACTCCTGCTTCACCTAGTACGTTATTCTCTGCAGGCTCATATACGCTATAAAAGCGCACACGTTTTCCCATCCACAAACCATCTACCGCAATCACACCCTTCCCCCTCCCCCCCTCTAATTCTCCATGCAAAAAACAAAACGGTGTCTCTCGCCTCCCTAATTATTATTCCCACCCCCCCTTTCAAACGGGCAGATTGGCAGGGTTACCACCTGAAACCCCTCCAGCTCCAACACCATACCCTCCTTAAAATGTGGCTCCTGTAGGAACACAACATCCACTCTAAATTATTCATAAACATTCGAAACCATTCCTCTCTTTACACTATTACAGCAACCATTAACGTTTACTTGTCATACACCGTAGTCTATTAAGTTTTCAACCTTGCCTCCTCTCATCACTCATCCGATGTGCCCACCAACCGTGTGGGACCACTTGTCACATGCACGACATCCCGCTCACGCCTCCCCCCCCCCTTCTTTCGGTGTCCTCCTGTCATGGCCACCACTACCCTTCACCTACTGTGCCCATATTTGCTTCCAAGTCCGCTGCGCTGGGCGTTAGACATCATCTAATCCGATGCACTAGCGTGCTCTCTTCTTGTGACAGGCCATCCTCCATGGCTTGTTATTGGGGATGCCTCACAATTGTACCTCAACCTCCACTGGACAACAGGTGGCAAAGATCCCGGTGACACCATTCAGTCACGCTGACACGTCCCGTCGTCCCGAATAATTCTGTTTTTGATGCCCCACACCTTCACCCTCGTCTCTACCACCCTGTCCAGAGCAGCACCTCCTCAGGCGGTGACAAGACTTTCAGAACCTCGGCGTAATTCCTCCTCAAGTACCACACTTCCTCCTGTACTTTTTGCTCAAAACCCCGAACCACTGGAAGTGTGTCTGGACCAGGAACTGATCAAGGCCCTCACTCACCCTCTCCCCCAGCCTTATAATACCCTCAACCAGCTATCTCGCTTCCATATTATTATTAAAATCAAAAAGAAGACACTAAGCCACAAGGGCATACAGCGCTGCAGGGTAGGGAAGTGAAGGCAAGGGAATTGGAAGGCAGAAGGGAGGGGGGATGATCAGCAGTCACCAGAAAACAGCGGGCAGAGGGATATACGGGGTAGAGGTAGCAAGAAGATTGAAGTAGAAAGGGCTGAAGGTATCAGAATTTGAAGTAATCAGTCCGTTGTCAAAAAGTCAATGAGAGAGTCCGGATGAAAGGTGTTCCATCATCGAGAAAGGAAGGTAAAAAGAGCAGCGGAGTAAGACGACGACAGAGGTAAATTCTGCGTGCTTCGTGTGAAAAAGTGGTCAGTCCAACAGAATGTGGCTGACTGAAAATGGAGCTTGGCACTTCTCACAGAGAGGAGCACGACGCCTCTCCAAGAGATATCCATGAGTAAGACGAGTATGGCCAATGCGAAGACGGGAGAGAGTAGTTCCCAACCTCGACATTGGTGATAAGAAGGCGGCCAGTGACCTATACTCGGTTTAATAGACTGAAGTTTGTTGCCGAGCATAGTAGACCAACGTTGTTGCCAACGGGTGTGAAGGGGGGAAGATATTGCAGCAAAATAGTCCGTAAATGGAATACCTCTATAAGAAACTGGTAGGTCATGTACTGCTGACCGCGCAGCAGTGTCTGCCTGTTCATTGCCCTGTACGTCAACATGACCAGGGACCCAACAAAAAACAATATCTTTTATGCTTGGTAAAGATGCGGCGTAGCCAAAGTTGGATACGGAGGACTAAGGGGTGAGGTGTATCAACTTTTTGTATAGCCTGTAAAGCACTAAGGGAGTCTGAGACAACCACAAAAGATGACACAGGCATAGATGCCCAAAACGGATAAGTGCTGTAAGGATGGCATATAATTCAGCAGTTAAAAATACTAGCCGAAGATAGTAAATGCCCTTGTCGACGCTGCCCGGGAAAAACACTGCGGAATCCTATCCCGTCAGAAGATTAGAGCCATCTGTGTATACAGCAAGGGCATGAGAAGAGATAAAAAGTGGTCAAGAAAAGAGAGCGGGAAGCGCCGTAGAATTTGGGGGTTTTTCGAGAAAGGGAGGGGAAAGAACAGACCGAACAGCGGGATTTTCCAGTGGGGTAGGGAAAAGTGAGTGTACATGTACATAGAAAGGGGTGTTGAAGAGAAGAAAGAGCGAATGAAGGCGGAGGAAGGGCGGAGTAAAAGGGGTGGAACAAATAAAAAATTCTACAAATTTCAGGGGAAACCATTCTAAAAGGGAAAGGGTTGGAAGGATCATGAAGGTACATAGTAGCGCGGCAATGGGATCGGAAAAGGGATGGAACGTTCGCTTTCAAAGGCTTCGACGGGGGAAAGAGCGGAAAAGCCCCAAAGGCATAAACTAACCCTTGGTGAAAATGGGGTTTAAGGCTGAGAGGTAGCAGGAGATCCCGCTGATAATTGGTCCCCTAATCAATTTTCGATAAAAAAGGGGTGGAATTAGGCGAAGGAGGGTTCGAAAATAGCTCCCACAAAAGATGGAAGGGGTTTTAAGAAGGTTCAGCCGGCGTGACAAGTTGCCTTAGGGGTAATGTGGGGTTTTCCCGGAAACCTAGATAAAAGAGAAGGCCCAAAAAAATTGACTGACACGTTCGGGGATCGGGACCCATAGAGGTAAAAGGGATGATGGGAGTGAAAGATTCTAGTGAAAAAGGGTTTTGGGGGGTTTTTTGTGCTGGAAAATTTAAACCCCCGTGTGGTGGCCCAATCGGAAACACGGTCAACTGCATGTTGGAGAGAACTGTAAGGAGGTGACAATCAGCGCCTGCACAGGCAATAGCAAAGTCATCAACATAGAGGGGATGACCAAATATTTGATGGAAGATAGAGCCAAATCATTAATAGCAAGGAGAAAAAAGTGTTGTGCCCCAGAACACATCCCTGGGGGACACCTTCAGCTTGGATAAAGTCCGGGGAAAAGCACATTATTAACCCGAACACGGAAATGCCTGTCAGTTAAAAAGTTCTTAAGGAAGGATGGTAGATTGCCTCGAAGGCCTAAGGATGTGGGCTTGGGCTAAAATTTTATACCTCCAAGTTGTGTCATATGCCTTCTCAAGGTCAAAAATATGGCAAAACTGAGTGGTTTATTCGCAAAGGCATTACGAACATACGAAATCCAAGCGTAGTAAGGGGTCCATGGTAGAACGTCCCTTACGAAAGCCATATTGACGATGGGGGAGACTGTTGTGTGTCTCTAAATCCCACACTAAACGTCTATTTACTAGGCATTCCATTACTTTGCAAACTGCACTGGTAAGAGCAATGGGACGATAGGGGGAGGTTTTCATGTCCATAGTGCCGGGTTTTTGTGGAAAGGGAAAAACAATGGGGATTTCCACAGCTGTGGAAGAACTCCTTGTGACCAAATAAGATTGTAAGGCTAATAGGACTGCAAGGGCTGACTGTTTGTAAATGTTGTAGCATACGAATATGAAGTCGTTGGGCCCAGCTGCCGATGATCGACAAGCTGAGAGTGTTGCCTCCATTTTCTTGAAGTGAAAAAGGCACATTATACTTTTTCTTCTCTGAGAGAAGAAAAGTCCAAGGGTGTTTAACTCTCTGGCAGACTTTGAGGAAAGAAATGAGGGGCATAGATGGAGTCCCTGAGAAATACGGACCAGATGATTGCCAATTTCAATTTGGAACATCTAGTGGGTTTGCTATATCAACACCGGCAACCCGCAGAACAGGAGCCGGGTCAGGAGAATATTTACCACTCAGTTTTTCGTACTTTTTTCCAGACTGCACTCATTTGAGGAAGCAAGAGGTGATGGGTGGAGACATAATTTCGCCAGCAAGTGCGTTTAGCGTACGGATGACACGGCGAGCGATCGCACGCTTCTGTTAAAACAAGGAGTCGCTCTGTGGTTCTATTGTACCGGTACCTCCCCATGCGCGCGTTTCAAACGTACTGCACGAGCACAAGCAGGAGACCACCAAGGCACGCATTTCTGAGAATGCCTGCCCGAAGTTTTTGGGGGGGAAGAATGAGAAGCTGCGTGTGAAAACGGAGGACGAGAAGAGGTGTAAAAGCTCATCGATGGAGGACGAAGAAGGAACCTCCCTTTAAAAACTGTCAGGTGTGGGGTAAAGGTTCCAATTTGCCCGATTAAATTGCCAGCGTGGGGGGCGAAGAGGGGGCGAATATGAAGGGGAAAATAGAATGATTGGGAAAATCACGTCAGTAAGTCTGGGAGAAAGACCAAGTGAAGTCTAATGCGGGGGGAGGAAGAGAAAAGGAGATCGATGCAAGAGGATATGAGTCGAGGATCAAAATGGGTGTGAGTACCTGTATTTAAAACATGGAGGGGGTGGGTGGAAAAAAAGCCTCAACTGAATTCCACGGGAATCAAGTGAGCCCCCCCCCCAGAGGAAATGGTGAGCTTAAATCCCCAAGTAACAAAATGGTGGTGGTAATGACGAAACAAGGGGGGCAAACCCGGGGAATAGATAATGCCCGAAAGGAGAGAATTAAAGAAAGAGCGTATACCACCTATGTAAGTGGATGGGCTCGTGAATGCACCAAGTATAAACAAATAGCTGAGGGTACGGAAATCGTCGGAGAAGAAAGGGCACTTTCATTAAAGGTCCATCGGGAAAAAAGGATCGAGAACAATAAATTATAGCCTGAGATGTGAAAAATAACAGCAGGGGTTAATTTTGGTTCCTGAAGAAAACCCCAAAAAACAGGGGAAATGGGAGAGTAACATCTGAACCACCCGATTCCCCCTGAGGCCGCGTATATTCCACTGTAAATAGGCCTGTTTGGAAAGATAAAGATACTTGAAATCCGCGGGTAAGGGTTCCTAGGGACTGAAGGGTTAGAAAAGTCCACATGGGAGGCATGGAAAATGTTAAGCAGCGAAGGAAGGGTGCGCTGTGAAGAAAGGATTTGCGCAGATGGAGCAGAGGAGGAGAAAGAGCAAAGGTGGATCGTTCCTTTGATGGTTTGGTCTCTGCAATATATTCAGAGATTGCTTCAAGTGTTCGGAATTCAGATTTCGTATGGGAGCAATATTGGGAAATGGTGGGGGGGGGGGATGAGAAAAGATTGGAACTGTATTGGACTGTCCCAAGGTAGGGGGGGGCAAAAGGGGTGGAGGGAACTGGAGAACTGGCAGGGGACAGAAGAGACAAAACCCTGGGAGGTGGCAGAAGGGAAGAAAACTTGGGAGGGAACAGGGGGGGAAAAGGAAAATTACGAGGAGGAGGGTGAACCTCTGCATTTTAACCGAGCCGTAGGGGGAAAAAATAGGGACAGGCAGGGAGGGTAAAATGGGAGGGGGAAAGATGGGTAGGAGGGTTCCCGGCCCCTTTTTTTTGACTTTTGAGAAGTAAGGGACGATTGGGAGGAGGTTCTAGGGTCCGTCGTACTGGGGTTTTGTAAAAAGGAACCGAAGAACGAAAAATTAGATGGGGGCGTTAAAGTGGGGGATTTTACCCGAGGAAGAAAAAGGATTAGATACAGGAGTGTTTATGGGAAGGTAAACCACAGAGGTGGGGTAGAAGGGGGGATCCAAAGTGGGGGGGGTTTTGAAACACGGGAATAAGAAACCTGGGGTCTCCTTGGGAGGCGGAGATGAGAAACTGCCAGGGCAAAAGGGGCCCTTTGTCTCTTTGGGTAACGGATTTCCCGCTCTTTTAAAAAGATACAACGGGGAAGAAAGAAGGGTGGCCTAGGGCAGTTAAGGAAAAGGGGAAAGATCATTGCAAGAGTTTTGAATGGTCTCGGCACCACAGACTGGGCATTCGGCGATAGACTGCAATATTTCGCTGGAGGCCAAATCGCCAAATTTCACATGTTGTGGTGTAGGGTCACCTTTCGAACTTGACGTGTCCTGTATATAAATGAGGATGGGAGTTCTGGCTGTAAAGTTAAACGAGCCACATTCTAGGGTATCGTCTCTGCCCAGGGCAGGAAGAACTAAGTGTCTACCTGAGGTTTGGGAGTCTTGGATTTCCCAGCTGTTCTAGAATGTCGGGCCACAGCGGGAAAATTTTTTTTGAACTATGGTATGGGCGAATGACGGTCCCACTAAAAGAATTGGGGAATGATGTTTTCAAGGGTAACAGGAAAACAGTTTTTTTGGGGAAGATGAGAGAGCTCACGACCCCGGGGTAGCATTCTGTACGGTAATGATGCGCTTCCCGCTTTTAAGAGCTTTAAAAGAAATTTTTTCCCAAACAGGGCGTGGGGTCCCTTGCCAAATACTAGGGCCCAGAAAGATAGGCATAGAGGAAGTTGGTTTTAAAGGGAAAGAATTTAGTCCATGTTCAGTCGAAACTGAGGTGGAAAGGGAGTGAAGGATTTTTCGATGTTTCTGAGAAGAACGAGAAAGGTTTTAAAGGGGGAGGGAATATCTTTAGCAGGTAAATTTTCGTTTACGTTTAGGATTGGGAACAGATTTTTGGCTGACTGGAAGGGTCGGCGATTTGAAAATTGCCGCCGTAGAGGGAGAGGCCGGGGCATATCAGGGAGGGAAAGGGCTGATAAAACGAAGGATCATCGAGGCCTCAGTACCTGAAAGCGGGTGAGGAAACGCACCCGGGAATAGGGAAAAGAGGGATGAGGAATGTCCCGAAGAGTGTCCAAAGACAGGGGGGGTCAGAACAGGGGGCGGGATCAAGAAGGGGGCCCGGTACCAGGTTATGGACTAGGGCTGCCTGGTTAGGGTTTCTTTTTTTTTTTGTTTTTTTAAAAAAAAAAAGAAAGAAGAAAAAAAAATAAAAAAAAAAAGAAAAAAAAAAAGGGGGGCCGGGGAGGGGGAAGGGCCCAGGAGGAATGAAAGGGCCGAAATCTCCCTCCGCGCCCAAAAGGACTCAGCACCCCAAATAGGGAGATGCAGCATGGAACCCCTGCCCTACCCTACCCATCATGCTAGTAAACTAACAATCCGGGATAGCAACCTCACATCTGCCGACTACCTCGGTGGACAAAAAAGAGGGCGGCCCATATCCCCACAAAGCATACCCCCTTCGGGCCCCCACCCCCGGAACCGAAAAATGGGTTCCCGAGATCATCGTCGCCGAAAGACACCCAAAGCTCTCCGGGATAGGAGAGGGATCGGGACATCCCCGGCGATCCCGATTTCCCCGGCAAATACGCCACCCCTAAGAAAACCTCAACGTAATGGGATGGACCCCGTAACCTTTTTCCTACCCGGAAAATACCCCCGTGGGGAAAACCCCAAGGGCAAAAAGAGGAAGGGCAAAAGGGAGGATGGGGGGGAGGGGGAGGAAAGGGGAAAAAAGGGGGGGGGGGGGGATGGGGGTAGGGGAGGGGGGATTGGGGGGTAATTAGGTTCGGTCTGAGGAAGAAGCCGATAGGTCAATCCCCCAAACCCAAAAGGCCCTTTTACCACGCCAAGGAGCCCCTTTGAAGAGGATCTCGCTCCATAGACGCCCCGCCCCCCTCACGTCGTTGATCAACGCCCGCTTCCCCCCGGGTAGAAGGGATGTCTCCGCCCCCGGGCCAGGAGCCCGTTGCCGTTTCCCCCCACTCTGCCCCTATGTATTTTTAAATTTCCCCCCATAGTCGGGATGTACGCCCTTTTCCCCGCGTTTTACACCATGACCGTGTCCTAATTTTCCCTTTTGGGACACTAAACGGGATGGGGGGTTTTGAATGTCATTTTTATTAAAAGTGCCCCCGGATACCTGTGTAGGGACCGACACCACAAACTTTCCAAATAACATTCCTATTCCTCAAAAACTTTTATATCTTCTCATCCCCTCAAAACATTAAGTTTAATCCGTATAATTATACTTGTCATCCCCAAACATTTGTTTGATAAGATTACGCCTGAAAAAGGTTGCCCAACCCCTATAACCTTCTAGATTTTTTACAAAAATCTACTGTCCGCAAAGAGCGTAACAAATCTCATCCTGAATTAATAGTTTCCTGTTTTTATATAAAACCTGGGTGACCTCTTTTTTATGAAAGTTTTTCCAGAAGTTTAAATTTCGTTATAACTACCCTGTTATAAATTTTTTGGTTTCAAAAGGGGGAAACACCCCCCTCACACTATTTCAAAATAAAGGGGTTTTCGAAAGGTTTTCCAACGGCCCAAGAGGAGCAGACAAAAAACAAGTTTTAAGTTATTTCGTATCCCTTATTGAAAGGATTTTTTTAGGATATTTTAATTTGCCCCAATTTTTGTTGGAGGGGTTTTACTGATGGCTAGCGGTTCGTTTTTGTGTTTATTCAATTGTGATGTTTGGTATTTTTATTTTAAATTTTTTTAATAAAAGGACCCCTAAGCCAAACAAAAAAGCATGTTAGGATACGTAGCTTTTATAACAATTTTGAGAGTTAATTTAAATAAACAAAAAGGTGAGTTTTAAGCAAAAATTGGTGTGGGGTTTTTTTAAAAGGGGGGTATTTACTTTTGAATTTAGAATTTTTGGGTGTTTTTAAATTAGGGGGGAGGGTTTAAAAGAGGAGTTTTTATTTTGATTTAAATTTAAAGTCTTTATTTTTCTTTAAAGGAATTAAGTCAATGGGATAATACATCTATAAGTTGGGTTTATAGCCTTTTTGGCTTAGCCTTCTTTTTTTTTTATTATAATAAAAATCTAAAGTTGGTGAAGTTATATATTTGAAAATTTACTGAATATGTCTTGTTTAGATTGCTGACAGCCTAAATTTTGTATAAACTGTATTTATAATAATGTTCGGGATAAATGTCAGGTGATAGAGAAATTTTGTTAAGGGCACAGTAAAGCGCAGTTTTTTTATATGAAAAATTATATTGGTTGTATAATCCGACTGTACACTTTTTTTATTATATGTATTGTCTTTTTTTTAAATAAAATAAAAAAAACTTTAAAAAAAACTCCTTAAATTATCCCCCAAAAACCTTTTCCCTGACAACACCAATCCCCCCTTTTTAAAACCCCCCCCCATGTTGGGTTCTAAATTACGGTGTATGTTAAAATATTAATAGCTAAAAATAGCGAGGACCTTATATCTCACAATAAAATTATATGCACATGCTAAAAGGTCGCCTTAACAGAAGGAGACTTTTAAAAAATTGGTAAATACATACCTTACTCTTAAAATTTTATACTTTGCGTTTAAAAACTCGATCACACATACCCACACCGACTATATACACACTTAACACAACAAAGATAGACTTTTTAAAATTATATTTTAATTTATCGGAAAAAAAGCAAGGCAATTTAATAATTTTGAGAAAAAAACATGATTAACCCGAAACCTTTAAAACCAAAATTTAAGAATGCGTTATTTTTCCCCTCTTGTAGTTGTCTTTTTTTTACAAAGTTCATTTACCTTTTTTAAAAACTATAAATCATCAATGCCCTATTTTTTTTAAAAACATGGTAAACAAAAAACCTTCACACACAAGAAAACTCTCCAATTACACCACATCTGACATGTCATCCCCCCCTAAAAACTCTCTAAACAATCCTACCACATTTACAAAAATTTCCTTTTTTTTAGGCATTTTTCCGCTATAAAAGGAAAATGGCCCCCTTAGTACTTAAGTACCAATTTTTTTTTTTTTTTTTTTTTTTATATTTTATTTAAAACGTCATATAACAACATATTAAAATATAAAAAATCCACCCTTTCCCATTAAACAGGTATAAAAAAACAAAATTTACAGGGAACATAATACACCTTAAAAGTATGTTTGCAGCACATATCCGATTTTTTTACCCCAAAGCCAACTAGTATTTCCCTAACCATAAAGGGAATGAAATAAATAAAAGAAATACAACAAAAAGTATAACATTTAACAAAAATTAAAGCCTTAAAATTTTTTTTAGTATAATTCCCAAATTTCAATATAAAACACTAAAGGTTTTAAATATTCGCCCAGTCCCCTATCATTATGTACCTACCCCAAAGGAAACCAAGAATCCCAAAAATTCTTCTTTTCCCTTTAAATTTAAAACCCTCTTATATAAAATTATAAAAAAAAGGAGAAACTATTCATAAATTAATATCCCTTAGTTTTTTGATTTGATGTCAAAAAAAATTTGAAAAGACATAATACAAAACAAAAGTGCATAAAATAACAAAATTTCCCAAAAACAAACCGTTTAATGAAAGGGGAAACGGGTTAGTCAATTTATTTTGATTACTGCAAAGTTTTACAAAAATATTCATTTTACTTTACAAAAAGGGGGTTCCCTTTTAAAATAGCAGGGAAAAATTCTGAAATCCCCAAAAAAGGGTAACATTATCCCAACTTTACACCCCACCTTTTTCTTTTTCACTTTTACACCCACAAAAGGGAGTTTATTTTACACATTTAAAAAATTGTTACCCTCAAATCAAAAACTTTCCCAAAAACATATACCCCCAGGGGGGCCCCCAAAGCTGAACGTTACCAAAGTATCATCCCTGGCTGATACAAGGAAAATAAAAAAAAAAAAACTATATTAAAAGGTTCCAAAGGTGTTTTACATAACACCTGTCAGGGGCAGTTCATGAGTTTGCTTCACAAGAGACCCACTCTCTTAATCACGTCTTTTTTAAGAACAAAAATTGTTTCCAAGAAATAGTAAATATATTTTTTGAAAAAAAATCACCCAAAAAAACGTTTATACCTACCCTTTTAATACATTAAACCGAAACCCATCCCAATCGTATGCCCCTTCACTCACACATATTCAAGAAGCCACCTGGGTGTTTTTTTTAAAGGTTTTAAACCCTCCCATAAACCCCCTGACCTTAATTTGCAATACCCCTTTTTGAAAAAAAGGGAAAAAACCATCTATTTCCCGTAATTTTCCTTTTTTTCTCTGTTGTGAAACCAAAAAAATATCGCTCCCAGTGCTCTGATTCTCTCCCCCCCACAGAAAAAATGCCAATTTACCCATAAAGTATTTTACAAAACCCGGGCACTAAAAAATCCGATTGCATTTGAAAACGGGGGTTTGGGACCCCCCCCAACCTAAACTTAAAGCTCTTAAACACAAACCCCACCCCCACCCCCCCATTTTTTTAACACCTTCCCAAAACCCCAAAACCTTAAAAGTTCCAATCTTTACGAAATAAACTCCCTGAAAACCGTATCAGGTTTCCCCACACAAAACCCCCCTACAGCCCCCCCTCCTGCAGCGCCTATTCGTTTTAAAATTTCCCCGGACGGAAAGTAAAATTTTTGAAAAATTTTTTAAAAACATTATCCCCCTAAACCCTTGGGCTCGTAACCTTAATGTTTTTTAAAACGACCCCATAGGTCCTTCCATGCATACTTTGGGATAAAATTCCCCCACCTTAGCCACTACCTCCCTGCCCTCAACCGGGGGGGGGGGGGGGGGGGCCAATTTCCCGATCTTGATCTTGCGTGGATCTTTTACAAAAATTTTAAACATCCTCCCCATGCCCTCACATCTCTTTACATCCGTTCCGGTAAAACCAACGAAACCAAAGCCCGTTTTATCCAGGTCAAACCCGTGCCCGGCCCCATTCTACCCTCTCTCAAGTGGGCTTGCTTGACATACATGCCTAACATCCTATTATCGGTTTTCATTACCCCAGGCCACCCCGGCCAACCGGGAGCGGGCCCAACCAAAATTTCCCCCGTTAACCAAAACACAACCGAAACCCCCCCAAAAAATATCTATATTCACCCCCTTAAAAATACGTTTTCATCATATGGTGTAAAAAAATAAATACATGCCAAAAAAAAAAAAAATGCCACAATTACTGAACAAAATCACATTCACCACAAATTTCGCCCCTGATGTATAGAAAGCCTCCCTTCCCCCCAAAAACCCGTTAAAAAGACCTAAAAACCCCCCTTACAGCCCTTTACTTGAATTCACCTTCCCCGCAAACCTGTATGTTATCCTATGCCAACCAATCCCCCACCCTTAAAATTTTATTTAAAAAAGGCCAGCCCTTTCCCCCTGGCCTAATACCACACCCCCAAAAATCCCCCCCCTCCAAAAAGATTTTATTTTTTCCCTTTTTAACCGTCATTCCGGTTGCTTTTCCCCCAAAAAATTCCACCAATTCGCTCACTTTTCCTAAAAAACCCTTGGGTCCACCGAAAATAAAAAAGTTTGTGTCGTCCACGTAAACCCATAATTTCCCGATTGTACCCCCCCCCAACCTTGCTTGTAAACCTGTCGTAAAAACCCCCCCAAAGGCCCCTAAAAAAAGGGTCCTGAACAAAGCAAAAAAAATTTGTGTATAAAGGGCACCCCTGCCTAATCCCCTATGCATCCTAACAACTTTTCCCCAACCTTAAACCGTTTACCTGCCCCCCCTAAAGTTTTCCCGCTCGTTTCAAAGCCTTTGCCCAACTAACAATTTCCTTTCCGAAACCTTTTCCACTATAAAAAATTCCATAATGCATCTCTCTCCACGCAAATTTTGTATGCAGCGGCCAATCTAAAGCTAATATTCCACCCTTATTACCCCCCTCCCCCCCCCCCTTTTTCCCCAATGAACCTCGAATAATTCCTTTTCCCACACACATAGATCGCCCGGCCCCACCATATTTTCCCTGTCCAGAACTCTCTTTCCCAAAAACCCTTTTTAAACCTATTTCCCAATTTAAATTTTGCAAAAAAATTTTTGTCGCCACACTTAATGAAATTGCCCTATAAATATGTATATAATTCCCCGATTTTTTTTTTCGGGGCTAGAACAACCCCCCCCTTTTTCTTTGTTGCTGTCCCCATTTAAAGCACTACTTTTCATGGCATTTTAAAAATATCACCAAAAAAACGCCCAATACAACCCAATTGTCCCCGTAAAAATCACCAAAAATTCCGTCAATCCCCGGGGGACTTCCCTACACTCATCCCTCCCAAAGGGTAACCTTCTCTTTTTCACTTATAGGTCCATTCAAAGCCAACCTGTCCGTACTCTAGATTAAAAACTTTCATATTCACCCTTTCTCCCAGCGCCCCCTTTTTAAAAACCCACATTTTTGTATTGCAAAATTTATACCCTGCGTCTACAAATTTTTCATCCTCCGTTGACCGAAGGACCCGCCCCCTACTAAAATTTTCCCCAAAGAATCCTGAACCTCTAATTTTCATTAATTCTGTGCTTTACGGCGTCTGCCCTGCTCCGCCAAAACAAACGCCGAAGGACGGGTTTACCCCATAAAAAACCCCATAATTTTTTCTTTTCTATCCGCGCCCCCCAACAAAAATACGATTGTGAAAAATCTCTAATTAAGCATTTTTTAAAAATTTTTTAAATTTTAACCACCGGATACACCCCCCCCCACCCTTTTTTATAACCCTGCTTGCAGTTGAAATTTTTTAAGATAGTTTAAGAACCCTTTCTGCATTTCTCCCTTTTCTTTTTTCCTTTTGGGTGATAAAAATTTCCCACCTTCACCTTACCCACAAATCCCAAACCCTTGACTATATCAATTCCCTCCTGCCATTCAAACCCACCATCCTCTCCAAGCACTCACAAAATTTCCCCCACACCTCTTTTTTGCATTAAACCCCCCATTCCAAATTTCCCGAAACCTCTGTTTAAACGCCTCGGAAAACCTACCCAAATCAAAAACCACCATAACACCTCTGTGAACAGAAAAACTCACAATTTTGCACCCGAAAACTCCTGACCGATTTTTACCTCTAAAAGTATATGCGATCCAGTTTTTAAGAACTTTTGGGAAAAATTTAAAAACGAAGGAACACTGCAAAAAGGCCCACTGGCCCATGCGAGCAGGTCCAAATCCCTACCGGCTTAAGCCAATGCACCAACCTAGTCAGGTCAGGTCACATTGACTCAAGGGAGGAACACGCAACCGACCCGTTAGCACAAAGCTATCAGGTCTAACTCACACCCACCCACATCTACTCATGTATTTATCCAACCTATTTTTAAAGCTACACAACGTTCTGGCCTCTATAACGGTACTTGGGAGTTTGTTCCACTCATCCACAACTCTATTACCAAACCATACTTTCCTATATCCCTCCTGAATCTGAATTTTTCCAACTTAAAACCATTGCTGCGAGTCCTGTCTAGGCTAGAGATTATCAGCACACTATTTACATCCCCTTTATTTATTCCTGTCTTCCACTTATAAACCTCAATCATATCCCCCCTAATTCTACGTCTTTCTAGAGAGTGCAGTTTCAGGCCCTTAGTCTATCCTCATAGGGAAGGTTTCTGATACATGGGATCATCTTTGTCATCCTCCTTTGTACATTTTCCAGAGAATTTATATCCATTCTGTAATACGGTGACCAAAACTGTGCAGCATAATCTAAATGAGGCCTAACCAAGGATGTATAGAGTTGAAGAACAACCTGAGGACTCCTATTATTTATGCTTCTTGATATGAAGCCAAGGATTACATACTCCCTTCTAACGAACGTATGCATGACCCCACCCACCTCACCCCCCCCCACATCCGTAACATTAACACTCCGCAAAGGTCCCTAAATATCCTGAAAAAAAATAACCTCTCCCTCTCGGTTCGACATCCTTGCGACGATCAATGCAATTCCAATCACCCCCAATAATCGTGACGACTGGCAGTGATCTTAAATGGTACACCAACACGTCCCTAAAAAACGCATTTTTTACACGCATGTCACCTTCCGCCGGTCCGTACACCCCCAGGAAGGCAACCCGAACCCCACCACACACCCCATCAACCCTAACAACCCTCCCCTCCTCTCCCACCTCATATGTTTGCAAAGAAAACGGGCTAGCCTCTTTAAACTAAACACTGCTACAACCACCTTTCAGTCTATTAGAACAGCCCATGTACAAAATATATTCAGGAATCAGCAATTCACCTAAAGATTTATAATTGTGTTCTTGTAAGAATACAACATCGGGTACATAATTTTTTAACAAAACGTCCAAATACTTACGTTTTTCAACAGACCGTAACCCATTTATATTTAAAGTAATACACTTGAACGTTTCATTGGAGGTTTACCCTTGGATACCTTGACATTCTTGGTTCCCTTGTGTGTATCTCCACTTCTTCCCCCCCCCTGTGTCGTTCTCCTTGACATGCTGAACACATGTAGATTTGCCCTTGTCTCTACGAGTCACATCGCACCATGCTTTGTTCCCCGACCGTTGTCCTGGTGTCAAAACATCTTGAGAGTCAGATATCACCGCCACTCTCTTACGAGAACTGCGGCCAGTATCCATCTCATCTTCAGAACTGTTGTTCCTATGAACTTCCACGACCACAACCTGATGTTCAGCAATATGCCCGGAGGATGCCCGTCCTTCTCCTTCACACTTACATCCTCTAAACCACCGTGAAGCCCCTCAGATGTGGAAGCATCCAATAAACATTCAGAACTTCTTGAATAGATTGCTCCACGTCAACCTGATTATGAACGAGTCTTCCTCTGTCGTCGCCGATACCACGCCCACGTCCTCCACTGCACCAGGGAGGGTTAGACATATCGGCGAGTCTTCAACCTCACCCTCTATCTCCTCACTCCATGATTTACGAGGCAATATATGTTTTTTGTGTAGCAGCAGCATATGAACGCTGCTCCGTTGAAACATCAAACCGCCTTACTTCCGTCGTTTTATCACGTCTTGTAGGGCATTGCGCCGCCATATGGTCATACATCCCACAAAGCCTGCACGTACGCCTTTGTCCTGAGTACGTAATGTACACTTGCGTACGAAAGTCCTCCATAACCACATACGACGGAATAGGGTGCTTGAGGGACATTTTCAGGGAGAAAGACCCCTCCAGCATACCAACTAGAGGACCATCATGCCACCGTCCCATAGTTGCCATATGAACCGTGCCATAGCGTGCAAAAACATTCCTCAAATCACTCTCGTCCGCCTCAAAAGGAACGTTTCGTACCTTGATCCAGGTGTAAAAACGGGAGACGTCGTGAAGGCGAACAGTGACACCAGGATTAACAGTTTTGATCACATCCTGATAAGTGGCAACCATATTTTCGTAAGTACTATTTTGTCTGAATTTGACAAAAGCCTCGAATTTCCGTTCAAAGAGACACCATAAAGATCTTCATTATTGATACCATATGTATCTCGGAGTATCGCAGTAAGCAGTAGATGTGTATTCTGATTGTTGAACGAGCCTGTCACCAATTGAAGGCAGACGGTGTTGACTCGCCTACGTACACCTTCCGCCATTGTGAGTGCACTGAGGAAAACTGCGCAGCAATCAACAGAGTCAGGAGCTACTGCGCAGCCTGTCCGTACGGCCCAAGAGCGATACGAACAATGAAAACTGTATTTATAATAAGTGTTCAGGGAATAAACTGTACAGGTGATGAGAGAAATTTTGTGTAGATGTGTGTTTAGATATGAAGAATTATATTGGCTATGTATAATCCGGTACTGTACACTTTTTTTTATATATATGTATTGTCTGTTTTTAAATAAAATATAAAAAACATTAAAAAACTCCCGTTATAATTATCCCCCAAAAAGCTTTCTCTTCCTGACAACACACAATCTCCCCCTTTTAACCCCCCCCCCCATGTTGGGTTCTAAATTCACGGTGTATGTTACATATTACTACTAAAACTAGCGAGTACCTTATATCTCACAATAACATTATATGCACATGCTAAAAAGGTCGCCTTACACAGAAGGCAGACTTTTAAAAATTGGTAACATACATACCTATACTCTTACATATATATACATTTGTGTATATACTCGATCACACATACCCACACCGACTCATACACACACATTAACACAACAATAGATAAGACTTTTACAACCTTATATTTTAATCCTTTATCAGGAAAAAAGCAAGGCAATTGAATAATTTTGAGAAAAACATGATTACTCTGTATCCTTTATACCAAAATGTTAAGAATGCGTTGATTGTTTCCTCTTGTAGTTGTCTCACTTACAAAGATCATTTACCTTATTAAAACTATGATCATCAATGACCTATTGTTTTTCAACACATGGCTAAACTAAAACATTCACACACAAGAAAACTCTCCAATTACACCACATCTGACATGTCATCCCCTCCTATACAACTCTCATGACAATCCTACCACATTTACATATCCTTCATTATGGTCATATTCGCACTATAAAAGGAAAATGGTCCCTTAGTACTTAAGTAGCCAAGTTACTGAGTCCCTTTACCGTCATATTTCTATAAGCCTCCGGGAACGCAGTTGCCCACCTTTTACCATAAATGAGTTTATTTCTACAGACTGTGCGATAAATTCCTGCTGCAATTGCCCTTACCCTAATCCCCCCACCTTTTTCCTTCAAGCCCCAGGAATAAAACAAGAAATCTGTCACAATGTACAGAATGGCTCTCTTTACAACCTCAGACACCCCCCTTACCTCTAAAGTTAGGGCATGCAGGAGCTCTACATTGCCCCCACCCATTATCTTGAAGACTCTAGACAGCCACACCCGTACCTGCCCCAACTCCCTACAGAAATATACGGCTTGAAAGGCTGTTTCCGATTCCTCACAATGTTCGCATTTCGCCTCCTTTACCAAACCCATCACACACAAAGCCTGCTTTGACGCTAAAATTCCCATTACAAACCTATAAACTAACTCCCTTACCCTCGGCATTAATCTAAGTTTCTGGAAATCATGCCAAATCGTACCCCAATCATACCGCCACCCCTTGCATGACTTCTGGTTTCCTACTCATCTCTACTAATCTTCCCACCTTGAGCTTTTTTACCTCACCTATTACTAACATAACCCTTAGCATATTTTCACATTCCAATAAGTCCTTTCCTCCCCACCATCGTCGTACATCCCCCATCATCCTCCCAACCCTCACCCCTTTTACCCTCCCTCCCTTACGTACCTCTGTTTAACATACATGGCCTTTACCCTCGGCCCTAGCATCAAAAGCCCTACTTCCCCTCTGCTCACATTCGTCATAACCACCTCTTTACTTAGCCATGCTCGTCCAAAACCCCATATATAACGAAGCAGCCTCCTCTGTATCTCCTTTATCTCCTGTTCCCGTAAAGGATACATCACTGCCACGTTCCACACTTTACTATAAACCAATGAATTTATTATTATTGCCCTTTGCATTAAAGTAACATCCTTCGCTCTTAGGTTCCTAATCCATTGTACAACTTTCTCTCCCACCAATTCCGAATTCCTCAGTCTAGCCACTTGCTCATCTGCCATATAGATAATCCCACAAATTTTCAGCTGTTCAGTCACATCCCATCCAAACTCCACCCCCATTCTACCTCCCACCCAATCTCCTATCTCTAATAATTTTGGTTTAACTGTTGACACGCATGCCTGACGCCTCTCCAAAAAACCTCATTACTCTCTCCACCTTTCGCAAACCTTCGACATCATTGATCAGTAGTGTTGTGTCATCTACATTAACCAACTACCTCTGTGAACCCCGACCCCTCCTCCTGTAATGTTGTTGCTTCCTCAACCATTCCATAAAACGTGTGTTGCATACATGTGTTATGCAGGGTTCTCCATGACATCGTATGTACATATTAGTGGGGAAGTGTGCCATAATAATATGAATATTGTAGTTGTAAGGAATAATTTTATAATTCATAATGTGCTTTTGGAGGTACTGTAAAGTACTCTAACTATAATTATAAAGAATGGAGTTAGTGATTTATTTTCCAAGGATGTTTGGGTACGCAGAGTAAGCGTGGGGGAGGAGGTCACGTGACGTTAGGATGGCGGTAGAAGCTGGCGTCGGAGATGCTGTATATTTTAAGTTAAGTTTGCAATAATACACTCATTTTGTTTATCCAATTCAAGCCATAGGCTTTCATATGGCTTACCTGTATGTTAACCCAGCACTGACATGGTCAGGGTGCTGTGGGATGAGTGATGAAGTAAGAAATGAGGTTTGTGGTGCCATGACGGCCTGACGCTGACGAAGCCTAGTGTTATGGTGGCTGAACCTCCAGCCAGCTGTGTGTACCTTCATTTGGGCGTGTAGAATTAAGGTTTTTATGTTATGGTGATTAAATAGATATATTTTCCTAATTGGGATTTTTGCCTAACCCTCTGTTAACCAACCCCTTGAAGTAACACATACTGGTTTAGCGCTTTCTGTTTTTAACTGGGATAGCCCGGGGTGGCCGGTTTGGGCTTGAGATGTGTGTAACTTTTACCTTTGCCCTTAGACCAGGCTCAAGCCCCCAGCTATCCCACATTTCTGCGTAACATGGGGGCCTGTCAATGGGAGAATTATCAAATTTTTGTGGTAATTCAAGTCAATAATAATTCTTTACTGGGTTGGTCAGAGGAAACATTCACTATAACACTCACACTAAAATAATAATTTACCTTTGTTTGTAATATTGCTAGTTTTTAGGGTGTTATTATTAACTAATACCCTGTGAATAATTTACTTTTGTGTGTAATATTGCTAGTTTTTAGGGTGTTATTATTAACTAATACCCTGTGAATAATTTACCTTTGCAATATTGCTGGTTTTTAGGGTGTTATTATTAATTAATACCCTGTGAATAATTTACCTTTCTGTATAATATTGCTGGTTTTAGGGTGTTATTATTAATTAATGCTCTATAAATCATTTACCTTTCTGTACCATATTGTTGATTTTTAGGATGTTAATAATACTTGATGTTTTGTGCATAATTTACCCTTGCAGGTACAATCTTGCTGATTTTTGGGAGGTTATGCTCACCTAAATTTCTGGAAATAATTTACCTTTGCAAGTGCAGTAGCTCTTTTATTTTTTTTTCTGCCAGGATTTTCTTTTTGTGTGCAGTTCTCTTTAATTTGAGGGAGTCACATGACAACTCCTTGTGAATATCCTACTTCAGTATATGTACCTTGCTGTGTGCTTTATTATTTTATATCAGTAAGTTCTGTGGCTGGTAGTAAGATTTGGTGCTATTATTTCTCAAAATGGCTGACACTGGTGAAAATTCTGAGGATGACATGCATTTGGAAGGTGACATTGCATCACATCCCCATGATAGGGACCTGGATAAGGAAGTAGTAATTTTACAAATGAAATTAACCCTAGTTGCAGAAGAAAAGGAACGGTTAAGGATTGAGTGCACAAAGATCCAGGAACAGAGAGCCTTAGAAGAGCTTAGGGCTCAAGAAAGAGCTAAAGAGAGGCAGCTCGCTTCTCACCCAGCCACAGACACAAGAGTAGATGTTTTTCATTTGGATAAAGCCATAAAATTGTGCCCAAATATCCTAGAGAAAGACCCAGACCAGTTTTTTCTGTTATTTGAAAGTACGGCCAAATCCCAAGGTTGGCCGGAAAAGGAATGGGCGACATTAGCAAGAACCCAATTAGTTGGTAAAGGGTTATAAGCTATTAGTTCTTTAGAAGGATCTGCCTTTTCTGATTATCATAAGCTGAAAGAGGTAGTTTTACTGGCTTATCAAATGTTGCCGGAAAGGTACAGGCAGAAATTCAGAGGACTAAAGTTTCAGTCAGGGCAGTCTTTGGTGGAATATGGTAAGGAGAAGATGTCACTTCTAAATAGGTGGTGTCGCTCAAAGGGGGTGGTAGGCAATTATGAAGGTGTAATTACCTTAATTTTGTTAGAGGATCTTTTGAGAAATGTTCCTCCTGACCTTAAGGCATATCTTGAGGAGAAGGATCTTGATGATTTTAATAATGCTTTAGAGCTGGGTGACAGATTTTTAGCTAACCAAAAATTTGGTAGCAGTTACCACACCCTACATACTAATAATGGTAAGTTTTCTCCACCCACAAATAGGAATAAGAAATTTCAGAAGTTTAAGCCACCCATTTATCAGCCTAATAACCACAAGGGTTTTAATAACCCTAATTTTCCAGTACCCACTCGAGGAGGTTTTAAGTCGCTGTCACAGGTCCAGGACTACAAGGAACAGGTGGGACGAGCCCAGTTCCCCAGAACCAAGGGATCCAACCTAGGTCAGATGGGCAGGGGGCCTTTAAACCTTATCACTGTACATATTGCAATAAACAGGGCACCTGCAGCCATATTGTCGAAAGATGCTTAGGGACCAGGCTGTGACAGATGCTTCTCCAGTAAATACACCGATTACACATGATGTGGCTTGCATTGCAGTTTTGCCCCAAGGTATCCAAGAAGACCAGCAGTCTTTGACCCTCGGATGAAGGTCTATTCAAGTAAGTCTACTGTGGCCTTACACCAAAATGAAGGTAGGGTCACGGGTGTTATGTCTTTGAGGGACACTTGTAAGCACATACACCTTGCTTCGCAGGGGTGTATTGCCAGTGTCGGATGACACCTACACCGGATTGGACATTTTTCTTAAAGGGATAACTGGAGTCCCTGTCAGGACTCCAGTGCACAGGTTATGGATAGAGTCTGATACCAGTCTGGGTACCTACCTGTAGGTATTGCAGAAGATGTACCTTTTGAAGGAGTTGACCTTCTACTAGGCAACAATGTTGTGGGACTCCTCAAAAGTGAGGAATGTTTGGTTTTGCAGGACCCGGCTTTACAAGGTGGTAATGACCCAATTGGAGCAACGGTACCTGAAAATTTTTCAATGTGCTTTCGGACTAAACAGGGGAACAAGGTAGGAGCTGTGATTCACTGTGACCCTTCTGCACACTGTGGTGATGGTTTGGGCATGGGGAGCCTGTTCATTGAGTCTGACCTGCAGGAGATTCTGAGCAGTGATGAACCGGCTCAACCGGAACTCGGTTGGAGAAGTGGTCTTGGTGCTGATGTGGGAAAAAATCCCCTGACTCTGCAGCAGCTGAGTGAGGCCCGGGAAGGTTGTGACCTCCGGAACACTATTCATTTATCAGTTGTCGCGGAGGATGTGGTTCCCAAATTTACCAAGTGTTTATTTTGCAGAGTTGATCAAATGAGCAAGACTCTTTTTAAGAGGACCTGTGCTTACGTGGACGCGGCAGAACTATTAAAGTGTCTTTGTCAGTATTTTTTACAGATTCTGAAGGAATGGCATTTCAGTGTTAAGACGGGAGAGCTAAATAATCAGTGTTTATATTAAAATTCCTTTTCTAACAGGTTACCAGAGTCTGTACCCTTTCTGAATAATTTTGTGTGTGTGGTTTTGAGATGTCTGGTGAAACATTTTTGTCTCTTAGGCTTTGCACAAATCACCCAGACGTCATATTTTATGAAATGTCATGTAGTTTTGAGAGGCCTACTTGAGGTTAAATTTACCATTGTATATCATCCTAGGAGTCAAAGAAAAGCTCCATGGTTTTCCCAGTCTCTCAGGGCAATGCATATTTGTTTTCCCCAGTACCAGAAGGACTGGGAGGAGGGAATTCCCCCCTTTCATTACCGTGTGGGGAAGCACTCTGGAATCATTAAGTCATGTGCTACGTGAGGATGGTGATGTTTCCCCGGCGGTGTTTTTTCTCTGTTTCAGAAAATTCTTGGCTAAGATGAGGTCGATGGCACTAGTGTACCAGTCTGCCAGTCCGCCCAGGATGACGTGGGACTATGAGGTGGTGCTACACATTCTGGAAGCTGGAGAGATGGGATTGGCACTGGAACCGGGTCCTGGGAAGGCTATGATGGAACTGTGTGGTGACTTCAAAATGATGATGGATAAAGTCCCTGAGAAAGATAATGTAAGCAGGAAAATTGTAAGAGATTGTGGAAGATTTGGATCTTCTGAAAGACTGGTTGAAGTGTTGGCTCAGCCGTGGTGCACCTTAGTGAAAGAGTTTTGGGATGCTGAAAAATGGGGCCATGTTAAACCCCATGAGGTAGAGGTTTCCGATTTTGTGAAATGTCAGCAGGTCTGGCATGATGTAAGCTGGGGTGAAATAGGTTCCTTGAAGGAAGTGAAGTGTTTATTTCTAGAGACTGTATTTGTATCCAACGAGAGTCGGTGGACGTTGTTTTTTACTGGTCTCACACTAGGTGATACCTTGAAAACGTGCACTGACAGTTAAAAAATAAGGTTTTGTCTCCTCTTTATGAACTACATGCAAATTGTGTGAATGAACAGTGGGTGCGTCATCTGCTTCCCACGACCATGTGTGCCAAGGACACACCCGTATTTGTAACTTTAATATCTCTGTCCATGTACCTTTTGTATGCCATTAACCCTCAAGATCTTTTATGTGTAATCCTGAGTTACCCTCCCCGGGTTTTGCAAAATAATACAGAGGTTGGGTCAGTCTTGTTGCAGGGTAGAGCAGGAGAAGTAATGCCACTCGGCTGCTTCTCAGCAAAAAGTAGCAGGCACCAAAGAAGTTATACCTCCATAGAAAAGGAGGCTCTTGCTTTAGTGTTGGCAGTGCAACACTTTGACGTGCACATATCTAAATCAGTTCACCCTATAACTGTGTATAGTGACCATAATCCCTTACGTTTCCTTCATTTAATGAGGAACCACAATCAGAGACTTACGAGGTGGGCCTTGTTTCTCCAACCTCTTAATCTGGTGATTCATTATGTGAAGGGAGCGGAGAATGTGGTTGCTGATGCCTTGTCTCGTGTTTAAAGTGCACAATGTAGTGTATAGATCACTTATCTATTCTTATTTTGCAGTGATTTGCGGTAGACGAGTAGATGGAACTCTGGGCCACCCAAAGGAGAAGGGCAGGTTGAGCTGGAGCTGGAGGTATCAGGATTCCCTAGTGTGTGTGTATTTAGGGGGGTAGTCACATCAAAGACCATGCCTAGGTAAGGTATGCTACGTTTTTTAGGTGTTGGCTGGAATGCCTCGCCTCTGTTTTATGTTGGTATAGGGACTGTTGGACCTAACGTTTTAGTGAATGTGGGGCTGGTGGTGATGCCCTCCACTGTTTGGGTCATGTCTTTTGATCCGAGGTGTTTTGGTTCTCCAGGACTCTTTTTCAATTTTTCCTTTTTGGATCACCACTGGGGTGACTCCAGGGTCCTTGGAATGACATGTAGGTGGCGGCCTGGGAGGTCCACCTTTCGGGGGTCTTCAGTGATGACTCCAGGGTTTTACGGCCGCAGTCCCACCAACAAGATTTATGTGCCTATCCACCCGTTATTTTTAGGGGCCTGAGATTTTCCCCTCTCCTGTGCTCTCCTGATTCTCGCAGAGGTGTGTCATGGGGAACCAGTTTTGTTTACTAAAGATTGCTGTGAGATGGGAGTGATAATGTGATGTTTTTTCTCCGTAGAATTTAACATGTAACATATGTTTTTCTTTTCTTTGAACTCCTGGAAAATGTACTTACTGTTTAAAAGTTTTTTTTGGTGGCACCTACAGTTTGGTCTGCCTTGCAACATACTGAACTTTGGTGTTACTTCATTAAACGGCATTCCTCAGGGGCACTTTTGTACAAAGTTTACTTGCTTGTTTATAAGTTTGCTTGATGTAATTTAGGTAAAATGCATCAACGCCAGCGCCTGGCCAGCGCTGTGTTGTAATGGTGCCTTTTCCTAAAACAGCTGTCTAAGAGTGTGACTGTGAGCTCGTTGGACATGGAACTTGATCACTTTTATGTTCGACGAGTTTCATATGTCTGCACTCTAGTACCTCAGTTTGTAAATATTGCATATTTGTAGTACCAAAAGACCGTGATTGTATGGTGGTCATTCCCCAGTTATCATTTTGCCAGTTGCCTCAGACCTTAATGTGGGGCTTATTTTCTTTTTTTTTTTCTTTTTGCCTAGCGGTGTCCATTGGGACCCCGCTAGCAGAGTGAGACCTATGGTCTGGGGGTGGGGGTGTTATGCAGGGTCCTCCATGACATCGTATGTACATATTAGTGGGGAAGTGTGCCATAATAATATGAATATTGTAGTTGTAAGGAATAATTTTATAATTCATAATGTGCTTTTGGAGGTACTGTAAAGTACTCTAACTATAATTATAAAGAATGGAGTTAGTGATTTATTTTCCAAGGATGTTTGGGTACGCAGAGTAAGCGTGGGGGAGGAGGTCACATGACGTTAGGATGGCGGTAGAAGCTGGCGTCGGAGATGCTGTATATTTTAAGTTAAGTTTGCAATAATACACTCATTTTGTTTATCCAATTCAAGCCATAGGCTTTCATATGGCTTACCTGTATGTTAACCCAGGCACTGACATGGTCAGGGTGCTGTGGGATGAGTGATGAAGTAAGAAATGAGGTTTGTGGTGCCATGACGGCCTGACGCTGACGAAGCCTAGTGTTATGGTGGCTGAACCTCCAGCCAGCTGTGTGTACCTTCATTTGGGCGTGTTAGAATTAAGGTTTTTATGTTATGGTGATTAAATAGATATATTTCCTAATTGGGATTTTTGCCTAACCCTCTGTTAACCAACCCCTTGAAGTAACACATACTGGTTTAGCGCTTTCTGTTTTTAACTGGGATAGCCCGGGGTGGCCGGTTTGGGCTTGAGATGTGTGTAACTTTTACCTTTGCCCTTAGACCAGGCTCAAGCCCCCAGCTATCACCACATTTCTGCGTAACAACATGTAAACAGAATTTGAGACATAGGACACCCCTGTCTCAAACCTTTCTCCATTTTCAACACGCTACCCAACCTACCATTAATTTGCACCTGAATCGTGGCTTCTGTATACAAGGTCTCCACCCATTTTACTATTCCCTCCCCAAAACCCTAAAAGTGTCAACCCTTAAAGTGTCAACCATGTACTCCCTATTCACACCATCATAAGCATTCTCCCAATCAATGCCCAAAATTCCACCACCCTGACAACCGTGCAAAAATTCCCTAATACGACTATGTCCATCCCTTATACTACGACCCTGAATTCCCAACTGACCCTTGTGCACAATACCACCTATCACCCTCTTCATCCTGTTCCTAGAATCTTCGCAAAAATCTTATAATCCGACACATTAAAGATATGGCCTGTACGTGCTCAGTGTTCTCCCTCCCTCTTTTTCTTTACAAGCACGACCACACCCGTCCTTTGTGACATTCCCAATTTCCCTTCATTCAGCATACAATTCAATACCTGAACCAAACAAACATTTATGGTTTCCCAATGCACTCTGTAAAAATCATTGGAAATCCCATCGATTCCCGGTGCTTTCCCCTTACTTAAATTGAACACCACCTCTTTCACTTCATCCATACTTATTATTCCATCCAATCCCCCTCTGTCCTCCCCACCTTTCCCCAAGGCCTTCACCCCTCCTCTTTCTTTATTAACTATCCCCACGTTATCCTTTTCCCATTACCTTTTAAACCAATAGTCCGCATAATTACTTATCCCCTCAGTTGTCACCAGCATTTGCCCCTTAGTATAACTTCTTAACACACTACCCGACGGTTTATCTCCCCATAGCACAGCATCCATACCTGCCCTTACCCTTAATTCATCAAATCTTTCATTATGTATTTCCCTTAGTCTCTCTCTTAGCCCTGATATTTCTTCAAAAGACTTCCCCTCCTCACCCGCATAACACTCATTTAGCTGCTGTTCCAAATAATTCTGTAAACTGTACCTCCACCTCACCTCCTCCCTTCCTTTATATTTATAAAACCCCGCGATACCAGGTTTAGCCCTATTTTCCCACCAATCCAAAATACTCCCTACCCCATCCCTTGCCCTCCACAATTGTCTCCACCAGTCTCTAAACTCTGCATTCACCACCTCACTCCTCACCAACCTCGCATTTAACTTCCAGAAACTTGAATATACCTTTACCACACCCTCCCAATCCAGCTCTACCAAAACTGCCCTATGATCCGAAAACCATACATTCACTGTTTTTAACCCTCCTACACTAACTGCTCCCGTTATATAAATCCTATCTAACCTCGCTGAATAATCTCTCCTAAGAAAAGTGAAATCCACTCCCCAAGCCCCACTGCCCTCCACGTCCCTCACCCCTGCATCCTGTAAAACATTGCGTAACGACCCTAACACACAACCCGCCCCCCTTGGCTCCACGTCCTCCCCTCTTGTAACACAGTTCTAGTCCCCCCCCCAATTACAGTGACTAGACTTAAACCCCTTAAAAAATACACCAAAACATCTCTCACAAAATCCTCTTTTACTTTGATTATATTCTCCGCTGGCATATAAACCCCAATGAAACATACTCGAGATGCCCCCCACTCACCATCCACCCTCACTACCCTCCCTCCCCCTTCTTCCCACTTTATAATACGTAAGGGACTATTTTCCTTCACAGCCACTGCCACTCCCCCTTTTAACCTAACAGACCCACTTACATACAATTTATACCAAAGCACAGCCTATCTTATAATTATGTTCTTGTATAAAGCATACATCCACATTATATTTCCTCAAAAACCATTCCATCCATACTCGTTTCACTTCATTCTTCAATCCATTTACATTTACAGTTACTACCGTGAATTATTTTAAAAGTGGTGGTTTACCCTATCTTCTTGGCACACACCCTCCTATATCGTCCTGCTGTATTGCGTCTTTCTTGACAGCTTGCTTATTCACCCCCGTTATCCCTAGAACCATTAAACCCTTCATTACCCCTTCCCTCTTTCCCCTTATGACATTCATTCCTTTCTCCAAGATTTTACTTCTGTTCTCTGTCCTGGAGTAAGAACATCGTCCATCTCAGACGCTCCTGCAGTTCTCTTACGAGAACTCCCTTCCCCACACACCTCATCACCTGTCTTTTCTGCCCTATGGACCTCTGTCACAACGTTGTGCACATTAACATTAGTGCACACAGTATTCCTAACCTCCAGATCTTGCTGCGCTGTCGCCTGCACCAGGTTACACCCTTCATCCTCCTGTCCCTCCTCAACTTCATGCAAAAGGAACTTAGTACTTCCTCCAGCAAGCCATCTTGTTGGCCCGTACCCTCCTCATCAGACGTCGATGTCGTCTGTCCCTTATCAACTGTTAGTGTTACACTTTCCTCCATAGCTGCCTCAGCCTATCCACTTCTTCACTCCATCGGCAAGGATTCTTGTTTGGCCTTACTCCTTCCTCCAACGCCCTCATAGCATTCCTCTGATGTAAGATCACTGGTACCTGTTCCCTCCGTCCAGCTTTTTTATAGCAATGGGCCACCATATGTTCAAAAGAACCCCATAATCTGCAAGTCTTCCGCTGCCCTGAGTAGTACACGTAGACTTGCGTCTGGAAGACCTCCATAAGTACGTACGATGGAACTGGCTGCCTCAACGTCATTTTCAGCGTAAATGATCCTTCAGGCAGCCCCTCATAAGGTCCATTTTGCCACACCCCCATCTCAGCTGAGTGGATTTTTCCATATTTGCTAAACACCGCCATCACATCATGCTCTGTCGCCTTAAAAGGCACGTTTCGTACTTTCACCCACGTCACATAGCTGGACACATCATGTAAGCAGACTTCCACCATAGTGTTCACTGCTAACCTTTTCTCTTGATATTTGTTGACTATGCTTGTGTAGAATCCTGCGTCTTTAAACTTGATGAAAATTCTCGACACACCATTTACTGCTACTCCATATAATTCTTCATTCGGTATTCTATATACCTCACTGATGATGGCAGGCAGTAACATCTGCATTGTTGTTCCTGTAAGCGTGCCATGCACCAATTCAACACAAACAGTGCTCACCCGGCGTCCAATGCGATCCGCCATGTTGTATGCACAAAACATTAAAACTGCGCAGTAAACCAGTTGAATAAGGAGCCACTGCACAACCTGTCCGCACGGCCCAAGAGCGATGAGGACAATGCTAATAGAACTAGGGCGGCAGTTATATCTGTTTCTGAATCCTGGTTGGATGATACGGTGACTGACGACGAAGTCAAAATAGAAGGTTACAATATAAAATGCTTAGATAGGAACAGAAAGAGTTGTGGAGTATGTGCCTACATTAGAAATGACTTAGCTTACAACCCAAGACCTGATTTAAATAACAATAAACTGCAGATTCTACGGTTTGAGGTGCTGCTTCCCAAGACTAAACCCATCTTAGTAGGAACTAGTTACTGCCCTCCAACTCAGGACCAGTTCTTAGAAGACTTTTCCAGAGTATTGTCCGGACTTGAAAACAATTCCGAGACAATAATACTGGGCGACTTCAACAGTTGGGCTATGCAAAAGATATAAGCAAATTCTAGATTTAAATAGTTACACTCAACTAATTAATACACCAACCTGGATCACACAGTTCTCAGCCACCCTAATTGACCACATACTTTGTGAATGCTCTGAGAACATTAGTCAGTCAGGCGTCATTACCACAGGCCTTAGTGATCATTTCATCATTTACTGCACTAGGAAAATCACTAAGGATAGGATAGGCCTACACGGGACAATAAAAATGAGGTCAACTAGAAACTACAGTAAAGAAACACTGGTAAATAGGCTACACAATTGTGACTGGACAGTGATAACAAGTTGCATGGACGTAAACGATGCCTGGGAAAAATTCAGAACAATGTTCACTGCCATCCTTGATAATATTGCACCAGTTAAATACAACTTCGATGTTAAAAGTCTTAAGAAGAGAAGGTATATTAACCAAGTTTTCATGGTAAGGGAGAACCAACATATTTTTAGTTGAATAAGGTTGGTTGTCCCTTTTTGGATTGTAAAAAGTATTATTATTATATTATAATCAGGGGAAGCGCTAAAACCCGTAGGATTATACAGCACCTGGGGGTATGTGGAAGGCATTCAGGCTTAATTTGGGGAACTGGAGTGCAGATCCAATTCCCCTAAATCAAGAGCCCCTCACCAACTCAAGGAACTTTCCCTGAGGGGTTGTAAAAGTATTTTCTGGAAATTTTTTAAAGATTTATCAATTACGTTTTTTGGGTATTTCAGGTCATTAGCTATTTCTAAATTTTGAATATTTCTTCATCAATGAACCCCTGGACTACAAATACGTGAAGCTCTCAAAAACATTGATGAGAAAACGACAGTTTTAACTCTATCTTGATGTAAAGAAAATAGTGTACATAGGAACAGTTATTTGTAGGTTTTCTGTAAATTTTAAATTTTGAAGTCATTATTATCCTTAATAGTTAAAACATCTAGAAAAAGCAATGAGTTATTTTCCTCAAACTCAACAGTAAAGTTTATAGAATTGGTTAAGCTTTTTAATTTAACAAGGAAATGGTTTATATCTACATTCGTAGCCATCAGACCCTTTTTCTTTGGTGCCTCATTGTGTGCCCTCCGGACAAAGGATAGCAGAATCAGGCCCATTGCAGTGGGCAATACCCTTCGGCGCATTCCTCGCCCGCTGCCGGTGAGGGGGGAAACGTTTGCTACTCCTCTCTGACAGGCGCAAGTGCTAGCCAGGCTGTCACAATGGTGGTTGGTGTGCGACGCAGAATTAACACTGTCGGCATAGAATTACTGAGAGGTACAATTAATCAAGATTCGGCGTTGACGTTGTTGCCTCTGATTATTCGAGAGACATATGGGATTGAGGATTGCGCCCTTTTACGGTGTAGCCTTAAATGGAAACTACCAAAATGTTTGTGAAAACTGCTGTCATCACACGTGTATGAGGATCTACTTGCCAGTATCAGGATGTTGCTATCGGGGTTTAAAACGAGGGCATCCTGGTAAAGATGGTCGATGTTTCGAGTCAATTTACGTATTGTAAAGTTACGTAATGTCCCTTTTTCGAGGCAAATGAAGCTGACCTACGTAGTGTGTTCGGGATGTTTGGAACTGTACACGTAGCTCAACAAGGCAAGTGGAGGGCAGGGGCTTATGTGGGTTATCCAGAAGGTAGTTTTAGCCTAAAGATGACTCTGAGGCAACTTACCTTCGTATGTTTTTCTTAGAGGAATTTAGGACACAAATACTCGTAACTTACGCTGGCCAACGTAACCTTGTAGACTGTGTGATGGTTATGATCACATAGCGGCTGAATGTGTGCGGCGGAGGACTGGCCAGGGAATACCAAGAAGTGACATTACGAGGCGAGGACCTACAGTGACAGATCAAACCGCCAGGATGGACGTAGCGTGGTCGGTTGTGTGAGTGAGGAAGTGGAGGAAATGCAACGTGAGGGGAGCATGAGGGTGCAGTGAAGCAGAATTGAGTGCATCTGCAGAGGATGTGATGCACGAGGCGGACAAGGACGTACCGAATGACGTAGAAATTGACGTAGTGCTTGAGACAGTTTTGCAGGAGATTTCCCTAAATCGGAGAAGCCTTGACAGAGGTAACGACGGGAAAACCAGTATAGGGACGGGGGAAGCATGCGGGTCTGAAAAAGGAATGTAATGTCGGCTTGGCCAAGTAGTGAGAAGGGAATGAGGTGATAGAGGGGGAGGTGCACAATGAGGAAGGTCAGGAGACTAGCATGGCGGAAGAGGAAGTGTCGAGGAAGCGGGCAGCTGCCCACGTCTGACTCGGATGACGTCCTCACTCCAGCACAAAGACCAGGGAAAAAGGCAGGGATTGAAGGTGTGTGTAGAGGCACAGAAAAAAAGAAACGCCAGCAAGGGGTTGGAGTGGAGGGGAGGGGGTGAGTGCCAAGGACGGTGTGTATGAGGCTACTGGACAGCGGAAAAATGTGGTGGGGAAAAGTGGGTGGAAAACGTAAGCAGGCCTAAGGTGTATGACAATTAATGTTAATGGTTTATGTAAGAGTGGAAAGCGTGTAGGGTTGCAAAGGACTGCTGTATCGTTACAAGGTATATGTTGCCTTTATACAAGAGCATAACTTAAAAACAGGAAAATTGCTGGAGGTGGTTTGGATATAGGGCTTTTGTAACCCCCACGACACGTTTAAATGGTGGAGTGGGCGTTTTAATTCGTGAGGCAAGCCGTTTGTTTTGCCAAAGGTTTGAGGCGGGGGGTGAGGGAAGAATAATGAGAGTGGAGGGTGGTGGATGCGTGAACGCGTGTCCTTTTTTGGAGTGTATGCCCCGGGCGGAAAACGATGCGGGGTAAAATGGGCATTTGTAAGGGATGATCTGGTGTATTTCTTGAGAGCGCTCCCCAGGGTTGCATTGATTGGGGGAGATTGGAATTGTATAATACGGGAGATTGATGTGATGCCAGCGGGGGCGGGATATTTTTCAAACGTGTTGCGAGACCTGTGTAGAGATATTGGGGTACGAGATGCTTTTTTGGGGTGGAATAGGTGAAGTGCAACATACGTATGTAAGGAGGGAAAACGCAGCTAGACTGGATAGGATCTATATAACGCAAGGGGTTTCAGTGGAGTCTTTTAACACTATAGAAGCAATTTATTCAGATCACAGGGCAGTGGTGGTGGGGTAGCATGGACCCCGTTAGGGAAACGGTTTGAAAGCTACTGGAAATTAAAACACGCGACTCCTTGAGGATGAGGAAGTGGAGGAGGGTTTGCTTCGCTGTGGAGGAACTAAGTGAGGAGGCAAAAAGGGTGATAATGTTGTACGTTGGTGGGACAGTGTGGCCAAGGAGAGGATTCGTAGGTTTTACGTGGGTGAGGGGAAGCGAAATAAATCGACTGAAGTATGGATTAACAAATTATTGGAAAGTAGAATAGGATACTATTATGAGCAAGGAGTAGGGGGAGGGTTTTTCCAAACAGAGGCAATGATGATCTGAAGAGCAGGATAAGAGAAGTGCAGGAGGAGAGTTTTTCATGGGGTTTGCGGGTGCAGGCGGGTGTGGAGGAAGTGCTTTGGGGGGGGACAAGCCATCGGCATGTGTGTTGAGGAGGGCAACAGCAGAGGAGGACAGCGACCACAATAGCAGATTGGAAGTGCACACTGAGGTGAAGGGTTTAGGGGGGCAGGTGTTAAAAACAACGGAGGTGATGAGTATGTTTGCGGATGCGTGGTATGGGCATTATTGGAAAAGTAAAGGAGTTAATAGGGAGGATCTTGATGGGGTGTGTGCTGTAGAGCCTGTAGCTCTGGGGAGAAAGGACAGGGAAGCTTTGGGTGGTGAGATTGAAGAGGGGGAGATATGGAGAGCGCTTGTAGACATGTGCAGAGGCAAAGCACCAGGGATTGATGGACTACCAAGTGAATTTTACTTAAAACATTTGGGGTCTGTTAAGGGGGTTTTTTAGTAACGCTGTTCAATAGAATGAAAGACGGGGGGGAACTGGGCGAGAAGCCCAAAATAAAAGGGGTCGTAGTGCTTGTGCCCAAGGGTAAGGGACAGAGTACACTTTAAGATTACAGGGCAATTACTCTCATGTGTGCGGACTATAATTGTTCGCGAGATTTTGGGAATAGGTTTAAAAAGTTAGTGGGACGTGTAGTTTCAAAGGTCAATAGGGTTGGGCCCGGACGGTCGATTTTGGTCATGGGGGACGGATTCTAAAGGGGTTTGTTGAGAGTTTTGAGGGGACGCAGGAAGGAGGGGGTATGGTGGCGATGATTGGCAGGGTGCTTATGATCAGGTGGAAAGGGAGGGGTTTAAGACAGATCCTTAGCAAACAAGGTTTTGGGATGAGATTGTGGGGGGGGTTTGAAACGTTGTATAAAGGGCAAAAGCGAGAATTCAGATCAATGGACGCGTGGGAGGTGTGGTGAACATGGATAGGGGCTTGAGGCAGGGTTGCCCGCTATCACAGTTATTGTTTGCATGTGTGCAAGATCCATTTTATAGGTGGTTGAGACCAGAGTGTGTGGTGGGAGGGGTCGAGGGAGGGCTTGATTAGGCATCATGTGGTAGGTTACGTGGATGACACGACCCTCCTAGTCCGGAAGGGAACAAGATTGAGAGAGTTGGGAGGGGTGGTTGGCATGTTTGGAGGGGCGACAGGCATGACGGTAAAAGTTGAGGAAAACAAAGATCATGGGCTAGGGGGTGGAGAGGGCAGAGTTGATTGGGACTGTGATGGGTGAGAGGCAGGAAGGGCAGTATAAATGTGCATTTGTATAGGCGCCATACGGGCAGGGAGGGAATTCGTTGAGAATGGGGAACGCGTGGAAACGGTTGGGGATGTTACGGCCTTCACTTACATTGTTGCAACGGGGATTGTATTAACGTTACTGTACAGTAGGTAGGTATGTAGAGCAGTTTTTTCCATTGCTGAGGGCTGAGATACCGACCTTAGAAGTGTTTTTAGGTTTTTATGGGGCTCAGGATGGAATGGATGAAGAGGGAGGTGGTGACTTTGCCGGGAGGAAGAGAGGTTTAGGGATGTGACCTGGGAAGGGGGTGAAATGATTTTCGTCAGGTGGAGTGGAAAAGATTGGGGGGGCAGAGGGGGACAGCATGCAAAGGTTACATGATATTGAGGGGAATGTATGTGGGTGGGGGATGGAGGGAGTGTGAGTTTGTGGGCACTTTTGTGGGGCGCGCGAGCCAGCCAATTAATGAGGGATTATATTCCCAATTATTGAGGGTAAGGAGACCCTCGGTTGAGGGCTGTTCCCGATGTATGCATGGGGCGCTATATGGAGTCTGTTCGGTAAACTAAAGCTAAGGGCCCAGGGGCGAGAGATTCATGTTTTTAAATTTTTTACACGGGATTCTGCCTACTGGTCAGCCCTCAGAACAGAGGTGGTAGAGGAGGGTTGGGGGTGGGTTTTGTGGGGAGGTGAAACAGCCTATCACGTGGAACATTTGGATTAAGGGGATGTGAGGGAATGGCTTGGGGAATGTGGTGGAGGATAGGAGGAATGGGGTGTCAGTGTTGAGAGCGCTGAGTCTTGATATAGGGGGGGGGGGGAGAATGTGGCACGGGGAGTAGCTTAAATGGTGGATTTCGTGTACATAGGGGGAATGAGAGGGTTGGATAATGGGGAGACGAGGAAAACGAGTTTTAGCGAGGGATTTTTTTTAGGCAATGGAATAGGAATTTGGGAAATTATGGGAGGGGATGGGGGGCTTTTTCTGAGGGTTACAGGTCCATAACTGTTGGGGAGTTGCTAAGGTTTTTGAGGGGGGGGAAGTGGGTTAGATATGTTAGTGTAAAGCATTCGATAAAAAAAGGGGGGGGGGAAAAACCGGGCTGGCCCTTTACGAAGAGTTGGTTTGGGTGCATTGCGTGGGTGAGTGGGTAAGTGCAAGAGAACGTTGTTGTGAATTGGGATGTGGGATGGGATGCGAGTTCATGCGTTCTTAAGTAGTTATTAATATTGGTTAAAATGTTACCTTCTTGCTGAAGGCATATCGAGTAGCGTATAAAGGAACAAGTCTGAGAATGCTGCATGGGACAGCAAAAAAGATAGGATTTGACTTTCCCATGTTTTAAACTAATTCATAAAAACAGTAAATATATATAGTAATATTAAAAATATATATAATATTATAATATAATTATATATTAAATATATATATATATATATATATATAATATATAATATACATATGTTTTATATAAATAATATTAGGACAGCAGCTGGCGTTTTCACTACTGTAGAGTTGTTATTGTTTTCAATATAATATTTCTTAAGTTTAATTTAGTATGGTTAGTTTATAAATTACATAAACAACGGGTGAAATGCTTACATTTTGGTGAGCTGGGGTAAATAGGGAGGGGGGGTTATACCCGCTTGCCTTTTTGCGGCATGTAATTTTGTGTGGTGGATATTGAAATTAGCAGTCGGGAAGGAGTAAGAGGATTCTTTATTTTGTATTACTTGAATAGTTATATTTTGTAGTAATGAATTATGTAAAATGGCAGTATTCACCTATCAGCTGCATAAAGTGTATATATTTGACAATTACTGCGTTTTCCCCATGTATAGAAATTGATGAATTTATATTGTCTGTCGATGCTCTCATGCTGTATGCTTTTGTTAATGTATTGTATGTTTAAAAAAAAATAAAAAAAAATTGACCACATATTTTGTGAATGCTCTGAGAACATTAGTCGGGTCAGGCGTCATTACCACAGGCCTTAGTGATCATTTCATCATTTACTGCACAAAGGAAAATCACAAGGATAGGATAGGCCTACACAGGACAATAAAAAATGAGGTCAACTAAAACTACAGTAAAGAAACACTGGTAAATAGGCTACACAATTGTGACTGGACAGGAAAACCCAAGTTGCATGGACGTAAAAACGATTGCCTGGGAAAAATTCAGAACAATGTTCACTGCCATCCTTGTAATATTGCACCATTAAATACAACTTCGATTTTAAAAAAGTCTTAAGAAGAGAAGGTAATATTAACCAAGTTTTCATGGTAAGGGAGAACCAACATATTTTTAGTTGAATAAGGTTGGTTGTCCCTTTTTGGATTGTAAAAAGTATTATTATTATATTATAAAACGGGGAAACGCTAAACCCGTAGGATTATACAGCACCTGGGTATGTGGAAGGCCAATTCAGACTTAATTTGGGGGAAATGGAGTGCAGATCCATTCCCTAAATCAAGAAGCCCCTCACCAACATCAAGGAACTTTCCCTGAGGGGTTGTAAAAATATTTCTGGCAATTTTAAAAGATTTAAATCAATTACTTTTCTTGGGTATTTCAGGTCATTAGCTATTTCATAAATTTTGAATATTTTCTTCATCAATGAACTCTGGACTACAAATACGTGAAGCTCTCAAAACATTGATGAGAAAACCGACAGTTTAACTCATCTTGAAGTAAAGAATAATAGTGTACATAGGAACAGTTATTTGTAGGGTTTTCTGTAAATTTTGAATTTGAAGTCATTATTAACCTTAATAGTTAAAACATCTAGAAAAAGCAATGAGTTATTTTCCCAAACTCAACAGTAAAGTTTATAGAATTGGTTAAGCTTTTTAATTTAACAAGGAAATGGTTTATATCTAAAATTCGTAGCCATCAGACCCTTTTTCTTTTGGTGCCTCATTGTGTGCCCTCCGGACAAAGGATACAGAATCAAGGCCCATTTGCAGTGGGCAACACCCTTCGGCGCCTAGTCACCAAGGCTGCAGTAAGAAGTGTGAGTCAAGAGGCTGCTGAAAATGCTGAAACCAAATCAGCTGGGTTTTTGGCTTTCCCACGGGCTGTGAAGCAGCTGCCCAAAACTGCACGATGAAAAAGTCTTGATCAAATTGGACTTTGCAAACGCTTTCAAACTCAGTCAGAAGGGACGCTGCTCTCCAAGCGTTTATAGAAACTTCCGTTCCCTTTATCCCTTTATAGATCGTGTTATAGTGTGACTTCCAAATTATTGTTTGGGGACCATGAAATTGACTCATGTGAGGGCATGCAACAGGGAGACCCTCTCTCCCCCTTTCTATTTTGTTTTGGTCCATCAAGGAATTCACAGAAGCACTCTCTCAGTGAGCACAATATCTGGTTCCTGATGATGGTACGCCTAGCCTGGGCACAACAGAATCTCCCTAGAGGACATCAGTGAAAATTAAAGACATGGGAGAAAGCCTGGGCCTATCTTTAAACCCTACATAATTGAAATAGTTTCTAACCAATCGACAATGATCCTGAATATTAGCGCCATTTTACCAGGAGCATTAGCCATTGATCCAGCCAAAAGCATTACCTCTGAGCCTGGAGCTCCTTCTTGGGACCATGCCATTGATCTGAATCTAAAAAGAAAAATCTCAGACCTCCCGGATGAAGGAAAGCAGGATGAAGACATTGACACACAATAAGCCTTCTACCTACTCACCTAGTGCCTGTCAATCCCAAAACATACCTACTTTTCTGAGATGCTCCCCAGCCTCCACAGTCACAAAACACAAGGAATAACTTTCACCTTAAAACCATCAAGAGAGTTAATTGAATCTTTCCCTAGAAGATGGACAGTATGCAAGCCCACACTTCCGTCAGGTGGGGGGGCCTGGGAGTACACAGATCCTCCCGGGGCCAGATTGCTCTATCACCCTATCCATACTCTTCCTACAAAGCATCAAACGTTGATAAGACGAATTTTTCCAGATAACCCTCAGTGCCTCAGCAGGAATAGCAGGACCCTAGCTATGGCCAGTGCCATCACCGAATGGGATACATCTTGCTGCTTCCAGCACAAACCCCTAGTGCAGCACTGGCTCGTAAACATAAGAACAAAGAAAGAGGAACACTGCAGCAGGCCTGTTGGCCCATACTAGCAGAACTTTACAATCCATTCCCACTAACAAAATATTTTGCCCAAACCAATTTTCAATGCTACCCAAGGATAAGTTTTGATGACCGTCCAAGCTGGGATGGCCTAAATCCCTGAAAAGGTTGCTTGCCAACAATGCTCCGGGTTGCAACATCAGATAGGGGAGACCTGCCCGTCTCCAGGCTGTGAGTCGCACATCACTCTGGGGACTTACTCACAAACTTCCAAACATGCTTCCATATCGGCATGTGAACGCGACTACGACCCTAAAGCACTCTCACGTATTGCAGTGCTCTGCACCTTCTGCAACCCATTAACCACATAGAATATACGTGCATTTGCAGCACATGATTCAAGCAACCAATTATGGTCTACATGGTCTTAACAGTTCCAAAATCAGGATGGCATGCAAGACTCAATGAGGCACACACACGACATCATAAAGAGAAGCCTTGCACCCAGCTGGCTGCCCGAGATGACAAAGTAGGAGCCACCGATCACTAGCAGCCATACAATTGCCCAACAACCAGACACACACCACTACACCGCACGGATCACATCTAATCCTTGAAGAATGACAGCTCTAGCATGGGGTCTATACCTGTGTAATCCACACTGGCTGACACCTATATTCCCCTCACAGTGTGGCAACTGAGAGGATCTGCTGACCAACAGGGAGGTAAGTACAAAGATCCGCAATTACAGGGACCAAGCTAACATTATCAATTTGTCCAGTGGGATCAGAGACCTTGAGATCAGGGGGAAAAAATGCCACACGTTTCCTTAAAGAATTGGGTTCCAGCTCATCAACACCACCAGGACCCAAGGGCAAGGCCACTTTCATGTCCAGCTCTCAGTGTGGCCAACTAGAGGGGAAATGCTTGCTCATACCTGGCATCGCGCGTCTGGCAATTGGAAGAGCAGGAGGAAATTCATGATCTTTAATACAATGTACCATTGTATTCATGTTTGTGTTCACATAAATATCTAAAATATAGGGGTGGTAGAAGAAAATATTCAAACAGCTCTGGGGAGAACCTTGAGTTTTCCCTGAGGTACGTTTATTTTCTTCTCTAGGATGAGGGTCCCCAGTCCAGCTATAGAGGTGGTATTTCCCTATATATATAGATATATATAAAATATATATAATATAAATATATATATATATATAATATATATGAATATATATATATATTTATAAATATAATAATATATATATATCATATGAATATATATAAAAAAAATCCGAATATTTTTCCTTGAAGGCCTTTTTATCCACTTCTCCAGGCATGGTCTCTCATTTTACACCATAGGTGGACCCCAATATATATATAATATATATAAATATATATATATATATATATATATATATATATATAATATATATATATATATATATATATAGTAAAATTATATATATTATTAACACATTCGGCCTTTTCCCCACCGAGATAGGGGGTGACCCGAAAAAAAAAAACTTTCATCATTCACTCCATCACTGTCTTGGAAGAGTCATAAAGCTCACAAGCAGATGGGTGTGGTATTCCTACAATTAAAATAAAGTTGTACAACATTTATAACTAAACCGCGGCACCCCCCCATCCCCCACACCCCCCCCCCAAGCCCACCGACACCCGCTCACGCCGGTCCGTCCATCCGTAAACCCAACCACCCAACCACCACAATGAATCATAGCAACATGCGTCCCTCGAGCCCTCCCACCAAAACCGCTCAAAAGCCATAAACAGAACTATCGCATCACAACAAGCTCCCGCAACGTCCTACCAAGCCCACACGCCACCCCAACCCGGGCGACCCACACCCCGCTCCATAACCCGATTGCGCCGGGGGCTCTGAAACGAATCAACTGCAAAGACTGGCCTACACTCCCCCTACCTTCCCTAAAAGCCCTCCTTTGTTCATCTACCATCCTATCAAGAGGAGCCTTCACAATTCCAATGCCAGCAGAAAGGGAGCCACCCAAACATGCAGATTAAGCAGCCTAAAAATATGCCAATGGTATAACCCTTCAAGCCTGGAGGACAACCGCAATCAAGCGGTGGTGTGGGACTACCGAAGTGCATCTACCATAGGGTTGAACCTAACTCAATACCCCCAGGAGTAAGGAGGGGCAGCAGCCACTATCAGAAGTCGCCAAAATTTGAAGAGAATTATGGGAGAACTTGCCCATCATTGTATGTTTGTACCCATCTGCTTAGAAAATTGACAGGATGGGATAAAGAAACCTCAAAACAGGGAGAGCAAAGCCCATGATGACACTCTTCAGTCACTAGTTCTATTTTAGACAGGAATATGTGGTTGCTGCACACTAACTCATCACCTATCAGAGGCAGTGAAATTGCCGACCTAGAAAATTGTATCAGAGAACTTTCAACGGCGCGCAATAACGGAGATAAAACACCTCAAATACATGGAGCGCATCATTATCCACCACCAGTCAAACCCGTACCGCAGCAGGGAGCTGAACCCACTGAAAATCTATCCCCAGTGAAAATCCAAGAGGTACTAGGACCGCTGAACTTGCACCCGTAAAACACTCACGACCGACGCCAAAGACTTTCCGCCTAATCACCATCCCCTCCCAATGAAAAGCAATGGGTCACTAGCACTAAAAGAAGACCATAAAATACAATAAGTGGTCAGGGGGCCGAGACTGTTCTAACTGCCAACCCAGCACACCAACAGGGGGAATACCACAGTACCCCTGGCAGTCTTTCAAGCTGGCACGGACAAGCACCTAAAGTCAGTTCCAGAACAGACCGTGGCTGTGGCTCGTACCGTTGGTTTGCGTGCAGCCAGCAGCAACAGCCTGTTGACTAGGCTCTGATCCCCCAGGAGGCCAGGTCACAGACCGGGCCGCGGGGGGCGTTGACCCCCGGAACTCTCGACTCTCCAGGTAAACTCCAGGGTAAATAAGCTCAGAGACCCTAGGCTCATGGAAAAGAGTGCATCTGGAGTTCCTCAAGGAGCATAGGGATCCCAAGGCACTAGTTTTCTGTTCCACGACTCAGCACTGCAGTTCAAGAAGGGGTATTGCCTGCTGTATTTTGTCATGCGGCCCCACTCTGAGGAAGCTGATGAGATTTTCACATTAAATCAGTGACAAAACGCGTAACAATATAATACTAGACATGTACCATCTCACATCTCTGTTCTGTATATGCCATCTTTATATCAACAATATATCTCTTACATCTCTTGTACCATATAAAGTAATAAAATTATCTATTGGAAAAAGAAAACAATGAAAAGATGAGGTGGTAGGTGAATTCTAGAATATTCATCAAATCGTTTCAGGAAAGAAATCCAATATATTTCTTCCTTGAAGCCTTTTTACCACTTCTCCGATGTTAGTGGTCCTACAATTTGCACCAGAAGTGGACCCCATAAATATACTATATCAATAATATATATATATATATATAGATATATAATATATATATATATATATATATATATAATATATATATATATATTTAATATATCTTCTTCTTTTCTTTCAATGGTACCGGCCGTATCCCACCGAGGCGGGTTGGCCCAAAAGAAAAAAAAAAAAAAAAAAAAAACCAAAAGTTTCTCCCTTTTACATTTAGTATAATATAATACAGGAGTAAGTGGTTACTAGCCCCCCTTGCTCCTGGCATTTTAGTCATCAATATATTATATAATAATATATATAATATATATAATATATATATATATATATATATATATATATATATATATATATATAATATCTGTATATTAATATACATATATATTTAATATATTTATATATATATAAAGAAATATATATATATAATATATATATAATATATATATATATACTATATATATAAATATAAATAATATAAATATATATATTTTTATTTATATCACACTGGCCGATTCCCACCAAGCAGGTGGCCCGAAAAAGAAAGACTTTCCTCCCCATCATTCACTCCATCACTGTCTTGGCCAGAAGCGTGCTTTACACACAGTTTTTAAACTGCAACATTAACACTCCCTCCTTCAGAGTGCAGGCAGTACTTCCACTCCATGACTCAAGTCCGGCCTGCCGGTTTCCCTGAACCTCTTCATAATGGTTTACTTTTTTGCTCACACTCCAACAGCACGTCAAGTATTAAAAACCATTTGTCACCATCACTCCTGTCAAACACGCTTCACGCATAGCCTGCTGGAAGTTCAAGCCCTCGCACACGAAACCTCCTTACCCCCTCCCTCCAAACCTTTCCTTAGGCGAACCCCTACCCGCCTTCCTTCCACTACAGAACAGATACACTCTTGAAAGTTTATATCTGTTTTCGCTCCATGTCTCTCCACATGTCGCGAACCACCTCAACAAACCCTTCTCAGCCCTCTGGATCAACATTTTTGTAATCCCCACCTCCTCCTAACTTCCAAACTACGAATTCTCTGCATTATATTCACACCACACATTGCTCTCAGACATGACATCTCCTCTGCCCTCCAGGCCTTCTCCTCGCTGCATACATTTCATCACCCATGCTTTTCACACCCAAATAAGAGCTTGGTAAAACTAACTTTCATACAATCCCCTCTTTTGCCTCCAAGGTAAAGTTCTTTGTCTCCACAGACTCCTAATGCACACTCACCCTTTCCCCTCATCAATTCTAGATTCACCTCGTCTTTCATCGACCCATCCGCTGACACGTCCCCTCCCAAATATCTGAATACAATTCACCTCCTCATACACTCTCTCTCCAATCTGTATATCCAATCTCTTTCATCACCTAATCATTTTGTAATCACTCATAACCTTACTTCAATAAAATTCTGCATTCGACTTTGCAATTTATTTTCTTTTGCACACCACTACCGAAATTTCATCCCACCAATCTCTGCAACTTCTCTCAGAATCTCCCAAGAGCACAGTGTCATCAGCAAGAGCAAACTGTCCAACTCCCGCACTTTAATGTGTGATTCTTCATCTTTTTAACTCCACGCCTCTTGCCAAGAACCCTCGCATTTACTTCTCTTTACAACTCCATCTATACCTTATATTAAACACACGCACAGTGACATCACACATCCCCATTGTCTAAAGGCCTTCTTTTACGGGAAATAATTTCCCCACCTCTTCCTACATACTCCTAACTTGAGACCACAACTATCCTCGTAAAAACCTACTCTTCAACTGCTTTCAGTAACATACCTCCTATACTAAACATCTCAACATCTCCACATTGCCCCCCTATCGCACCCTGTCATACGCCTTTAGTTCCACCAAATCCATAAAATCCACAAAGACCTCTTAGCCCTTATCTAAAATACTGTTCACTTCTGATGTTTCATCACTGTAAACACCTGTCGCACACACCCCCTACCTTTCCTAAAAAAGCCTCCTGTTCATCTGCTATCCCTATTCCTCCCGTCTTACTCATAATTCTTCAATAAATAACTCTAACATACACTTTGGCACCATGTATACTTCAACAGACTTATCCCCTATAATTGTTGCACCTCTCTCTCTTTTATCCCCTTTGCCTTTAATACAAAGGAACTATGCCATTCCCTGCCAATCCCTAACCTTAACCCTCTCGCCATACATCTAATTAAATAATGCAACAAACCACTCCAAAACTAATCCCCATCCCCACCTGCTTTTACATTCTATCTTTAACACCATCAATCCCCGCTGCCTTACCTCCCCTTTCACTTTAACCATACTTGCTCAACGAACCCCCCACATTCACAACTGGGCTCTTCCTCACTCCACAAGATGTTGTTTCTCCTCCTTGCCCTCTACATTAAATCCCAGCATCCCTATCTTCATCAACATTGTACCGGCAATTCCTCATAAATATTCCCTCCATTCATCCAATACCTTCCCCCCTAACTCTCCATTTAATAACTCTTCTCCTCTACCACTTTTTAACTGACCATAAAAATATCCCATTGGTTCTATAAGGCAATTCTATAACATGTTAATCTCCACTCCAAAACTTTTCTAATTATTCCAACAAAATTTTGTTGATAACATCTCACCCACACTCTCATTGCTCACTTTTTTACATTGCTTCATCACACACCACTCTCTTCCTCACTCTTTTTGTCCCATATACTCTTCCCTACTTGCATCACTTCTCTACTTTGTAAAAAACATCCTCATAAATGCAAATTTTTCTCCCTTACAACTCTCATCACATCATCAAACACCAATCGCCTCCTCTTCCCTCCCGCACCCACTTTCCCCTGTAACCACAAACTATCATTCTGCTGACACACTCTAAACACTGCATTTTTAATCCACCCCATACCTCTTTCGACCCACATTTCCTATGCTCTCTCATTAGCCCCATCTATCATCCACAAGCTGTTTGATACATCCCTAACTGCCACCTCTTTAGTTTTATAAACCTCACCTCCTCTTCCCTGTGCTTCTATTCTCCTTGTATCCCATCTAAACCTTTTTACTCTCAGTGAGCTACAACAAGAAACGTGATCTGATATATCATGGCCCCTCTATAAAAACACATGTACATCCTTATGTCTACCTCAACAGTCTTTTTTATCTACCAATACATAATCCCTAACAAACAACCTGCATTTCGCCCTACATCATATCTTGTATACTATTTATCCTCTTTTTCCTTAAAATATAAATTACCTAAACTAAACCCTTTCTAAAAACAAAGTTCATCCAAAGGGCTATCACCATTATCATTTAACACCTGGCACCCCCCCCAAACTTACCTACACCACAACAACCCCTCTAAAAAAAGTTTCTCCATACTTTAGCATTCAGGTCCCCTACTCACAATTTACTCTCTCACTGGTTCAAAGACTCCTGTACATTCACTTAACTTCTTCTCCCAAAATCTCTCTCTCCTCCTCTGCAATCCTCTCTTCTCACAGGTGCATACACGCTTATGATGACCCACTTCTCGCATCCAACCTTTACTTTTAATCCACGATAATTCTTGAATTTTACACATTCACTATTCTCTTTTTCCTCCTTCCATAACTGATCATTCAACATTACTGCTACCCCTTCCTTAGCTTCAACTCTCATCCATACACAGATTTATCCCATTTATTTCACCCCAATACGCGCACCTGCACCAACCCCCCTTCAGCATTTGTTTCGCTACTAGGGCCAGGACATCCACTTCTTTTTTTTTTTCATTCATAACATCAGCAACATCATGCTCTTTCCTTGTCATCCGCACTACATCCACGCACATTTAAGCATCCTCCCATTTATAAAGTTTTTCTTCTTCTCTTTTTTTAGTAAATGTCTACAGGAGAAGGGTGTACTAGCCCATTGCTCCCCCGGCATTTTAGAGTCGCCTTCATAACGACAACATGGCTTACGGAGGAAAGATTCTTTTTTTTCCACTTCCCCATGGACAATAGAAGAAATAAAGAGGACAAGAGCTATTTAGAACAAGGAGCAAAACCTAGATGTCTGTATATGTATATTGCATGTGCGTGTTCAGTGAAGTGTGACAAGTGTAAGTAGGAGTAACAAGATATCCCTATATATCTACATATAAATACATATATATATATATATATATATATATATACTATATTATATATAAATATATATATAATATATATAGTATATATATATATGGATATATAATATAAATATATATAATATATATATATATATATCTATGTATATATATATATATATATATATATATATATATATATATATAAAATATATATAATATATATATATATATGTAATAATATATATATAATATCTATATATAAATTATATAATATATATATATATATATATATATATATATGTATATATATATATATAAATATATATATATATATATATATATATATATATATATATAATAAATATAATATATATATATATATAAATATAAATACATATATATATATATATATATATATATATAATATATATATATATCTATATATATATATAAATATATATATATAATATCTCCTTAACCACCCCCTATATTTTTAATGCTGCAATTAACTTTATTAATAGACAGAAAACATTGATAAAAACACAAAACAATGAATACATTGGTACAATATATCAAAGGTTTATGAATCTCCTCCACTCCTCTTGAAGCCGGACGGGAACCAGTAATGCAGCAAAGCAAATCCCCATGTGGATGGCTACGCTGAGCACTGGAACATGAAAGTGGCTGCTCTGGGTCCCAAAAGGTGGTAGATTAGTCTGGACCCTAGTTATTTAAGAAAACGTTAGATATATATATATATAAATATATTATATATTAAATATATAAAAATATTATATAAATATATATTATATATATATCAAATATATATATATATATAATAAATATATATATATAAGAAATATATATAAACATTGCCTCTACGACCACATAAGAACACAACACTACATAAACAGCAAACTCTGTAATACAAGTCCACAGTACTTTACCATGCAGAGCCAGAACACCCGAGATAAGTATGGCACCTAGCCCATGATGCGATCCACCCTATCAATTAACACCCAGAAACCAATTTGCCATGCAAGGTGGAAACAGGAGAACAGGTCAAAGGAAATGCTTCGAACTGGTTCCACCCGCCGTGTGTGAAGGCGTAGAGCTTTAGCCACGCAGGGCACCAGGAAAAGGCACATGCATGAATCAAAACACACCTCTTTTAAACCACGTAGTTCCCGTAAATTATCACCCCACTCATAGTGGGTTGGCTTGACAGATTATTGAACCCCGCCGCTCTGTTCATAGATGACACTAATAGGAGAATTCACTCTCTAGAAACATGACAAAGGAATACTGATGTAACTCAAATTATAGGTAATAACAAGCTCATTTGTACTAGAGTCTATTGTAAACACAATCTTAAACAAAGCTATACAAAAATCCACCGGAATGCCTCATTATGCCAGGAGGTTTCATGATGGATTGTGATGCCGACCAGTGTCTATGAACCAAAAGCATCACATGCATCACCCTGTTGTGACGGGTTATGTAATGGTGATTTAAGCTGTTAATGTACCTTAACATTGATAGGTACACCAGATTACTTGATAGCAAAGGTAGTGGGGTCAAGGAATATTCAAAGTAGAAAATTGGAAACAAAGAAATATTCAGAATGGTATCAAAGATACCCAGATAAGGCATACTACATCTATCCTGATAGACAGATAGACCCATTAGAAATACATGAAGAGATTCTTGTGAGTGCCCCCCATGTTAACGTTCGAGTAACCCCTGAAAAGGACATTTAAGCAGACAAAGAGCAGATTCATTTATATTTTACATTTATTAATAATTAAAATGAGACACAAAATAAAGCAATCCATATGTATCTAATCCCTGAAGAAACGCATTTGCTCAAGCCACATGACCTGTTCTAAGAACTAGAAAAAGCTATGGGGCTGCCAAGAACTAATTTCATATTCCTTGATTTATAAAAACCTATAGGCCAATCTCACCTACCCATAATGGGGGGGGGACAGGGATGGTGGTGGTGCGGTGGCACCCGCATCGTGACTAATATTCCCAAGCGAGGCAGTAGGCCGGAGTACAAACCCCGCACTGCCACTGCTCAGAAAAAACTACTCTACCCCTCACCCCACAGTTTGTAGCCTTGCAACTTTACATAGAGCACCTGATGATGCCAGAGAGTGTGAAAGGGTACTCGCCAAAAGATTATCACCTCCCAAGGCAATGTCTATTCCGGGGTGTATATATTTATAAAAACTATAAAATATATATAATATATATATATATAAATATATAAATATAATATATAATATATATATGCAAAGCAACCTACGAGAAAGAATAGTGAAATTCCCCCTCCCCAGCACTTTTAATGAGACAAACCTTTACTCAACGAAAGTGCTGGGAAATCATTATTCCTTTCACACACAAAGGTTGTTTTGCATATTTCCCCCTGATATCACCTGAATACATGTTTATCTTATCGAAATATAATATATATCAATATTTAATACAGTACGGGCCCCCCCCGCATATACAAAAACGAACGGGGGAAAAAATCGGCGTTCCGCTACTACGGCGACGTCACAATTATAGACCACAACTTATGCAATATGGCAAGCATTCCATACCAAAATCGGTGTCCCCCCCCACCCGTTTGTATACATTTCTTCGTGACCACATCTATTATTCAGGAAACTTTTCCAAAATTTCCCACAAGTGTATTTAAAAGTTAACCTTGCATAATTTAAATGTACTCTGATAATATAATACCCTTATTGTACCTGTACCTAACTAACAAAACACAACTGGTTTTAATATTATATTATTAATAAAGAATTACGCCGGTATTCTCCCAGCCCGCGGGCCATTTTCCCAAGTGGTGGCCTGGCCTTGGCACTCCCTCTTAGGGAGTGTCTGAGACTAAGTCTCCATGGGGAGGAGGCACCAAGTACTCCTCATCTTTGGGACCAACTGTCCCCAGCCTAGCCACAAGCTAGGCCTCTCTGGTCTGCCATCTCCCCCGCCCCAAGGGGCAAATGGGAATGACAGTCACCTACCCTAACCTAACCCTAGAAGGTTAGGCATGGTGTCGATCTTTACCACACTGTCTATTCTATTCAATACTTATTTGATTCGCCGGAAATTCCCGGCCAGGGTCCTCTTCCATTTCGGTGACCCGGCATTGGCTCCCCCCGGGTAGGTAATTGACAATTTCGTTACTAAGCACCTGTGTGGCTGGTCTTCAGCAGGAAAGGGGGGGGTACCTTTTTTTTTTGTTTCACCGGCCCTACTGGCCAGATGACGTACCAAGCGTTAGTGTGCACTAACGTGGGCTGGTGTGCAGTGCAATGGAGGCCCAAAGCAGGACCTCGCAGCAACTATCACTGGGGGGCGGATGACGAGGCAAGTACGGAAGTAGGTTTTCAATCCATGACAGCTAAGTACACAAGATGTGCTGCCTCATCCTCTCGGTCTGCCCTACTGGGTCATTGGGAATGTCTACGGCGAAGGGGCCTCGGTAGCCGGGCAGTCTAACAGTAGTGGACACAAGGGCTGCGGAACCAATCGGTCACAATGGGACACAGAGCACCTCTCGTGCCCGTTCAACAATCCGCGATGGTGGGATAACCCTAAGCGAAGGCGGTGGATATGCACCCTCAGTTCCCTGGACTGTGTCCCCCGAATACCTTGGAGGGGGCACCCTGTGGGTCGCCCTGACATACTAACAGAGGCACTCACCGTGAATCCCCAGGTGTCAGGGAAATGGGCGCCTGGCCGCACCAGCATCCCACCGCTCAAACTGGTGAGGCTGATGGAGATCGCAGCCGAGACTGTGCCCTCGAGGGGTTGCAGGTCCTCGCAGCCTTCATCTGCAGCATCCTTGCCAGGGGATACCCACATGAGGTCGGGATCCAGTTGATTGTAACCCTGCAAACCCTGGGTCATGAGAGTCTGCAGTCACCCCGGATGGATGTGATTAAGAGTAATGTTGTCCTTATTGGCTCACTGTGCATAAGCGCTTGGATCCCTGCCTGTGAATAAACGTGGATTGAATGGGGGGATGCTTGAAGGTCGCAAGAGCATGCTGCAGAGCATGTTGGATGGCAAAGAGTTCGCCTGGAGATGGGGCAATGGCCAACCTGCTGTCAGATTGCTGTGAACATCCCAGGCAAGCTGTGGCGGCCTGCCACTGGGTCTCTGAGCCATCAGTGTAATATGGGCACAACCCTGGCCTTCCCGCACCCACAAAGCAAGGCCGTGGCAAAGGGGTGCAGAATGTCCCGGGTGCAATGCCTCATGCTGTCTGGTAGGATTGTCCAGCGCACCGCACACACTCTGGAGCCCAAGAGGGGTGGCACCGTGTAGTTCGCATGCCAGTCTGTCGCAGAGCCCACCCTCACCTGGAGCAATGTCATGGGCAAGAGCCTTCTGTGTGGCATCTAGCTGACCGACCCATCATCCCTCGGCGGCCCGAGAAGTGGAACGACCCTGTCCCTGGCGGGGGACCCTAAAATCCCTCATCAGTTTTCAGCCCCTGGGATCGGAGATACATATGCAATCCTCCTGGCAGCTACCAGTTGGATCCAGTCTTCAAGAGGCTGTAGCTGCACCTTCAAGGATCAGAGCCACTGCAATTGGCCCCACCTAGAGGAGCCCCCCACATGGCCCGTACAGCTGTGTTCTGGATGTCACGAAGAGGGATTTGAATGTTTGTTTTGGTCTTGCGTGAACCAGAGCAAGTGGCCCCCTATCAACGAGGGAACGTATTGCCTAGATGTAGAACTACCTCATGACCTCGAGGCTTTGTGGCCCCAACCCTAGGGTTTGGCCATGGCACTCAATGCCCTGACCCTCTGCAGAGCCCTCTCTTAATGAAATGTTGCGCACATGTTTCCTGGAAGGGTGAGGTGCCTGTCCAATGTAGATGCCAAGGTACCTATAACAGTAAACACCACTCCCAGGTCGATGCCCAGGACCCACAGCCTCTGAAACTGGGCACCTTGGTGCGAAGGATCCATGGCTTAGGATTCGCACGCACATATCTTTGAGCGCCAAGTGACCGGCATGTGGAAGCCCAGCAGATCGAGGTCCTCCTGGGCACGCTGCAAAAGCCGGGCGCTTCCTAGACGACAAGTGCCAGTCATCGGCATAAAGCAGAGGAGGATGTGACTCTGGAGAAAGGCAGGCACACCAGCTGGTGCATCAGTACATTTGAACACATCGGTGGGACAAGCACCCCACCCTGTGGGAGTGCCTATTGTCCTGGGTCATGAGAAGAAGAGGGCGTGCCCCTGGAAGCATACCCACGGCCACCTGTCCAGGAGATAGGAAAACCGAAGCTATGAAAGCAGCCTGCCTTTAATCATCATCCCCCTGCGGGCCAAGAGTGAGAGGATGGCAGGAGCACTGCTAGCTCAAAATGCTTTCCCCTTCAGGTCAGAAAACAACAATGAGGGCTTTGGGCGTCCGACCAATGCCGGGTCAGTAGTAAAGTAGTAAAGGCTATCGAAAGTGCCCCCCCTCATGGAGAAGCCATAGAAGGTGGTTTATGAGGAGGGCCAACTTCCCACCTCAGGCGCTCCAACATCATCCTTTTTTCGACAACCCCGATCGAGATGCAACTGGTGAGGGAGATGGGTCTCACACACTTGCCAGGATCCCCAGGCTTAGGCATCGGTATGATGTCAGCCTCTTATTCCATAACGACAGGAGTTTTGCCAGCTCCGCCAATCAGGTTGAGATGACCCCCCAGGACAGCTGAATTCCAGCATGGCCAGACCGAGTGATCATGCCATAGGTGATACCATCATCCTGCATGCCCCCCGGTGCAGTGTCTCGATGAGATGTGAAGGCTGCCTGGAGCTCCTGGGTCGGTGAAGTCTTCATCGTGATGTCCTTAGCAGGCATGCCGCTTGGATCATCACCTCACCCATCTTAGAAGGAGGGTGGCTTGGAGGTCCTGGAGATCCAGATGCAGTTGAAGGCCCTGGCCGCTCTAGGTGAATAGGTCCACCAGAAAAACGCTCTGGCCTCCGTTGGCTGGGTCCTTGGTTGCAAACCGACCCACTCGCGACGCTGCCCAGAGGCCAATCGAAACTAGGTCCAAATCCAGATAAGGTGAGGAGTACTGAAGGAGGGGTCACACCACTCGAACCATTTAGCCTGCCCGACCCTGTGTGAACCAATGGCGTGCATGCTGCACCACTTGCCACTTCCCTGATCAGAACGAATGGACTCAACCATGGGATTACGCCTGTACATCTTGCATACAACAATTGATGCGGTGGTTCAGTTTTCCAGAATGTCCTCAATGTAAAACCACCCCAGTCACGTTTATATGAACCCTCCGCCTGTAACTTAGGTATTGCTGCCTCAGCTGCAACATGTGAAGGCCACCTGCAAGCTTTTGGAGCCGCCTCATCTGGGTCTTCTGGAAGAGGAGACTTATCCGCCCACCAGCGCTCAATTACCTCCTGGAAGCAACTGCCAGTTTCGGCCCTTTTTTAGATTCCATCTGGGGGTAGGAGTGGGGAGTGGGCAACCGTGCTGACGCATCAGAGTGGGTGGCCCACTGCAAAGTGAAACACTGTGAGGGAGACCGGGGTGGACCTCCCATCGTCGCACTCGAGAGCACCGCCTAGAGATGAGTGTGACATCCAAGCAGCCACCATAGTGAATGGGTTGGCTCACCCATAATTGAGGAGGGCGATCCTTAGGGGCCCTCCTCCAGCACAGCCGCAAGGTAGCCCTCCGTCCCAGCTTCGTTGGTAGGAGAGACAGAAGAAATATGGGTGGTGGCATGACATCCCCAGCCACAACAAACCCTCCCGGGGGCGAGTGCCTGCAACGTCTGAAAAGTCAAGGGTGTACAGAGAGCTTCTAGTAAATATTGTAAAACCAGGAGAAGGTCCTTCCTGCCAGGTGGAGGGTGACAGCTTGAACCTCTACGCCCTCCCTCCCCAACAGTCCGTTGGGGTCAGTGGAGATTGAATGAGGGATAGTGTTCCTGACATAGAATCGCCGTCCCCTGCCAGTCCCTTACCAGGCGCTGCAGGTAGTGCAGAGAATCCGCAGAATACGTGGCTGCATTTGACGGACTAAATCGGTGAGTTCTCCTGAAACAGGAAGACATCACCTCATCCTGAACTGCACTTCAAATCACTAAGTGAATTTTCCCCGCTGCAAGCCCACAAATGTTCCACTGGAGGATCATTCAAGGGCCGCAGGAGGTGGCTCACTGATCCAGTCTCTGCCTGGGACTTCGCTCGTCCGTCCTTTGATTGGCGACTTCCGGGCCTCCTCCATCACAGACTGGAAGGACTCCTGATGATGGCTTGTAGTTCCATTGAGTCTTTCCTGTCCATAGGACCACGCCCCAGCATCCATGACAGGAGCTGCCTGCAGGCGCCCCTGTCCTCTGCCGACGGCACAGCGACAGAGAGCGCTGAGATGAAACTCCCGGATGGTTTATCTTCAGGCGATCCGGAAAAGGATTCGAACCCATTAACCTCAGCAGGCATGAGCTGGACGACCCGTCGAGTCGGGGCTGGTGCACTGGGTATGTCTGGGTGGCTGTCAAACACTGCACAGCATAAGACTGGGTGTTCACCCTGGGGCCCGCCGCATAGTGGCCAAGGGCTTCCAAGCCCCCGGGGGGAACCCCTCTATGCCTGATTCTGGCCACTCACAGTACAGGGTCCTGCCCTTTAGGAAGAGCCCCCTGCTGCGGTATGGCAATGAATGTTGGTCTAGCTGGGACCGTGCTGGGCAGTGTGCCTGGCCTGAGGCTGTTTTTTCTTTTCCTTTTTTCCTCCCTCCCCAATGATTCTGTCTTCTTGGCCACCTTGCCATCTGACCCCGCAGTTGACACGCGCTGCGCAAACCCTGCCTGCCCCCTGATATCCCACTGCTGGGAGCCCATTGCTGGGAACTCAACCTGGTATTGTCCTCCTCCTGCAGTAACCGGGGAAATCCTCGTGTTAATAGTGTGACTTCCAATTATTGTTTGGGGACCATGAAATTGACTCATGTATGGCATGCAACAGGGAGACCCTCTCTCCCCCTTTCAATTTTGTTTTGGTCCATCAAGGAATTCACAGAAGCACTCTCTCAGTGAGCACAATATCTGGTTCCTGATGATGGTACGCCTAGCCTGGGCACAACAGAATCTCCCTAGAGGACATCAGTGAAAATTAAAGACATGGGAGAAAGCCTGGGCCTATCTTTAAACCCTACATAATTGAAATAGTTTCTAACCAATCGACAATGATCCTGAATATTAGCGCCATTTTACCAGGAGCATTAGCCATTGATCCAGCCAAAAGCATTACCTCTGAGCCTGGAGCTCCTTCTTGGGACCATGCCATTGATCTGAATCTAAAAAGAAAAATCTCAGACCTCCCGGATGAAGGAAAGCAGGATGAAGACATTGACACACAATAAGCCTTCTACCTACTCACCTAGTGCCTGTCAATCCCAAAACATACCTACTTTTCTGAGATGCTCCCCAGCCTCCACAGTCACAAAACACAAGGAATAACTTTCACCTTAAAACCATCAAGAGAGTTAATTGAATCTTTCCCTAGAAGATGGACAGTATGCAAGCCCACACTTCCGTCAGGTGGGGGGGCCTGGGAGTACACAGATCCTCCCGGGGCCAGATTGCTCTATCACCCTATCCATACTCTTCCTACAAAGCATCAAACGTTGATAAGACGAATTTTTCCAGATAACCCTCAGTGCCTCAGCAGGAATAGCAGGACCCTAGCTATGGCCAGTGCCATCACCGAATGGGATACATCTTGCTGCTTCCAGCACAAACCCCTAGTGCAGCACTGGCTCGTAAACATAAGAACAAAGAAAGAGGAACACTGCAGCAGGCCTGTTGGCCCATACTAGCAGAACTTTACAATCCATTCCCACTAACAAAATATTTTGCCCAAACCAATTTTCAATGCTACCCAAGGATAAGTTTTGATGACCGTCCAAGCTGGGATGGCCTAAATCCCTGAAAAGGTTGCTTGCCAACAATGCTCCGGGTTGCAACATCAGATAGGGGAGACCTGCCCGTCTCCAGGCTGTGAGTCGCACATCACTCTGGGGACTTACTCACAAACTTCCAAACATGCTTCCATATCGGCATGTGAACGCGACTACGACCCTAAAGCACTCTCACGTATTGCAGTGCTCTGCACCTTCTGCAACCCATTAACCACATAGAATATACGTGCATTTGCAGCACATGATTCAAGCAACCAATTATGGTCTACATGGTCTTAACAGTTCCAAAATCAGGATGGCATGCAAGACTCAATGAGGCACACACACGACATCATAAAGAGAAGCCTTGCACCCAGCTGGCTGCCCGAGATGACAAAGTAGGAGCCACCGATCACTAGCAGCCATACAATTGCCCAACAACCAGACACACACCACTACACCGCACGGATCACATCTAATCCTTGAAGAATGACAGCTCTAGCATGGGGTCTATACCTGTGTAATCCACACTGGCTGACACCTATATTCCCCTCACAGTGTGGCAACTGAGAGGATCTGCTGACCAACAGGGAGGTAAGTACAAAGATCCGCAATTACAGGGACCAAGCTAACATTATCAATTTGTCCAGTGGGATCAGAGACCTTGAGATCAGGGGGAAAAAATGCCACACGTTTCCTTAAAGAATTGGGTTCCAGCTCATCAACACCACCAGGACCCAAGGGCAAGGCCACTTTCATGTCCAGCTCTCAGTGTGGCCAACTAGAGGGGAAATGCTTGCTCATACCTGGCATCGCGCGTCTGGCAATTGGAAGAGCAGGAGGAAATTCATGATCTTTAATACAATGTACCATTGTATTCATGTTTGTGTTCACATAAATATCTAAAATATAGGGGTGGTAGAAGAAAATATTCAAACAGCTCTGGGGAGAACCTTGAGTTTTCCCTGAGGTACGTTTATTTTCTTCTCTAGGATGAGGGTCCCCAGTCCAGCTATAGAGGTGGTATTTCCCTATATATATAGATATATATAAAATATATATAATATAAATATATATATATATATAATATATATGAATATATATATATATTTATAAATATAATAATATATATATATCATATGAATATATATAAAAAAAATCCGAATATTTTTCCTTGAAGGCCTTTTTATCCACTTCTCCAGGCATGGTCTCTCATTTTACACCATAGGTGGACCCCAATATATATATAATATATATAAATATATATATATATATATATATATATATATATATAATATATATATATATATATATATATAGTAAAATTATATATATTATTAACACATTCGGCCTTTTCCCCACCGAGATAGGGGGTGACCCGAAAAAAAAAAACTTTCATCATTCACTCCATCACTGTCTTGGAAGAGTCATAAAGCTCACAAGCAGATGGGTGTGGTATTCCTACAATTAAAATAAAGTTGTACAACATTTATAACTAAACCGCGGCACCCCCCCATCCCCCACACCCCCCCCCCAAGCCCACCGACACCCGCTCACGCCGGTCCGTCCATCCGTAAACCCAACCACCCAACCACCACAATGAATCATAGCAACATGCGTCCCTCGAGCCCTCCCACCAAAACCGCTCAAAAGCCATAAACAGAACTATCGCATCACAACAAGCTCCCGCAACGTCCTACCAAGCCCACACGCCACCCCAACCCGGGCGACCCACACCCCGCTCCATAACCCGATTGCGCCGGGGGCTCTGAAACGAATCAACTGCAAAGACTGGCCTACACTCCCCCTACATCCTGGGGGACAAGATTAAGGACCCCAAGGAAATAAGTTAACAGTCCTCGATGACGCACTGACTTTCTTGGGTATCCGGGTGGCTAACCCCCCGGGGGTTAAAAATCCGAACGAAATCTTACATACACACACAGAACAAAAATTGACGTAAATATGAGATTGTTTACAAAGCGGCTGTGTAGGTAGTGTCGGAAGAATTACATTTTCTCTAGTCAAACTGGGGGATAACTGTAGAAAAATATTCTTTTCGTATACCTTCACTATATATAGCAATTCACGACTCTTGTGGGTTTAGTGCTTTTTATTATGATAATAATAATTATAATAATAATAATAATAATAATAATAATAATAATAATATCTTCAGATAATAATAATATCTGTTGCTGTTTGTTTATTCTGTACTAACTTGTACAACTTGTACACAATGTAAGAGTATTTGTATTGTGAAGTAATTATTATTATAATAAAAAAATATTGAGGTAAATATTTTACAAACTCTTACAAACGTACGTGAATGAACTAAAAGTAGACACATTAATACGCATTTATTTTGCCTGACCAAGTGATCACCCACTACCTGTTTAGTTTGTGTTCTTACATTGTCTGAACTCTGTATCTTGCTCTCTCTCTCGTTTAACTCTTTCGTTAACTAGTTGGCTCTCACTGTGATAAATGAGGAGTCGTAAGCCTTTTGCTTTAAGTGCCACGTTAGAGATGATGAGTGTGCCATTCTGATTTTATTCAATAAACACCCTGCAACTCACCTCTCACATTAATATTAATATTTAAGATAAGTAATAAGTGTACTCTGTGTGTATCTTGCCTTTTATTGTGTTTTTAATACCTATTTCTATTGCTAACTTAATATAAATCAGTGTAAACTTGTTGTCTGGAATTTACTGCATATTTTATATGTGCTCTGATAATAATACTTGTGGATCTGTGTGGTAATTGGGTGGAGGGACATTATGTTTTTCTCTGCTCAGTCATCAGAGAAAAAGTGTATGAATCTGCGTTGGCCCAGCCACTCTCCCCACTCCACTTTTGTTTACAATTTTCGGCATGAATTATTCATTACTTCTCCCTTTGTTTATGATGGCATCTAAAAGTAATTGTTAGAAATGATTAAATTCAGTGAATAAGGTATGTCGATGCTAATAATATGGCTCTGGGCCACAGTGTAGGTAGCCGGTAGGTGTAGCCCAGGCAGGCTACACCTGGCGGCTACCTACACTGGCTTCCTACAAATAAATACTACTCACCCTCTCATCTTATATAAGACTACACATATTTTAAGGTAAATAGTGAGTGTACTGTATGTGTATTTTAACTCTCTGGGATGTTTTAAATATTGTATATTAAGTAAGAGACAGGGAGCCAGGGCTACCTACACGTGACTTCCTACAAATAAGTACAGTGGTCCCTCGTTTATCGTATTTAATCGGTTCCTGGAGGTGCTACTATTTTATTTTTATAATTATTATCACACGGACCGATTCCCACCAAGGCAGGGTGGCCCGAAAAAGAAAAACTTTCACCATCATTCACTCCATCACTGTCTTGCCAGAAGGGTGCTTTACACTACAGTTTAAACTGCAACATTAACACCCCTCCTTCAGAGTGCAGGCACTGTACTTCCCATCTCCAGGACTCAAGTCCAGCCTGCCGTTTCCCCTGAACCCCTTCATAAATGTTGCTTTGCTCACACTCCAACAGCACGTCAAGTATTAAAAACCATTGCCTCCATTCACTCCTATCAAACACGCTCACGCATGCCTGCTGGAAGTCCAAGCCCTCACACACAACAAAACTCCTTTACCCCCTCCCTCCAACCTTTCCTAGGCCGACCCCTACCCCGCCTTCCTTCCACTACAGACTGATACACTCTTGAAGTCACTCTGTTTCGCTCCATTCTCTCTACATGTCTGAACCATCTCAACAACCCTTCCTCAGCCCTCTGGACAACAGTTTTGGTAAATCCCCCACCTCCTCCTAACTTCCAAACTAACGAATTCTCTGCATTATTTTCACACAAGACATGGCCCTCAGACATGACATCTCCACTGCCTCCAGTCTTCTCCTCGCTGCAACATTCATCACCCATGCTTCACACCCATATAAGAGCGTTGGTAAAACTATACTCTCATACATTCCCCTCTTTGCCTCCAAGGACAAAGTTCTTTGTCTCCACAACTCCTAAGTGCACCCACTCCACCCTTTTTCCCCTCATCAATTCTATGATTCACCTCATCTTTCATAACCATCCGCTGACACGTCCACTCCCAAATATCTGAATACATTCACCTCCTCCATACTCTCTCTCTCCAATCTGATATCCAATCTTTCATCACCTAATCTTTTTGTTATCCTCATAACCTTACTCTTTCCTGTATTCACTTTTAATTTTCTTCTTTTGCACACCCTACCAAATTCATCCACCAATCTCTGCAACTTCTCTTCAGAATCTCCCAAGAGCACAGTGTCATCAGCAAAGAGCAACTGTGACAACTCCCACTTTATGTGTGATTCTTTATCTTTTAACTCCACGCCTCTTGCCAAGACCCTCGCATTTACTTCTCTTACAACCCCATCTATAAATATATTAAATAACCACGGTGACATCACACATCCTTGTCTAAGGCCTACTTTTACTGGGAAATAATTTCCCTCTTTCCCTCTTTGCTACTATTATCGAAATTTACGATTTTCGAATCAATTTTCCCCATCAGAAATAATGTAAATACAATTAATCTGTTCCTGACACCCAGAAGTAATAAAACAAAAATTTTTTTTACATGAAATATAGATGTAGTACATAAACAATACAATGGGACATGATGAATGAAACATTAACAGCATAACACTTACCTTTATTGGCGATTCTTCTTAGTGTATGGGAGACTGGAGGAGAAGAGAGATTGGATTATTTACAGTTTAGAAGGGGGAAACCCCTTCCATCAACACCTTAGGTACCAAGTTCTTTTTTGGGGTTACTTCTCTTCTCTGCCACTAAAGACCAGCTTGAGAGTGACTGGAGTCCTGTCTCGCAAAATAACTGTCCAGAGGGATCTGTTTCTGGAGTCTCTTTAAACACTTTGTCATTGTACATGTTGCCAACATGGCTTGCAAACAGCCTTGTCAGGGTGATTTTCTCCATAAATCTTTATATCTTATCTCATATTTCAAATATCTCCTTAATTTCTGAAGAATACACCTTCTTCCATCTCTTTTCCTCCTCCTCTGCAGCAAGATTTTGAGCTACAATCTGTTGCTTTTTCTGCTGAAGCTCTTGCAGCTCCTCAGTGGTGAGCTCTTCGTTGTGGTCTTCCACCAACTCTTCCACATCCTCCAAACTCACATCCAACCCCATGGAACTCCCCAGTGCCACAACGGATTTAACAACAGACATAGGCTCATCAGGGTCAGCCCCAAACCCTTCAAAATCCATCTTGTCGACACAATCTGGCCACAATTTTCTCCAAGCAGAGTTCAAAGTCCTGGTAGTCACTCCCTCCCAAGCCGTACCTATAAGGGTTATGCAATGGAGGATACTGAAGTGTTCTCTCAAAAAATCTCTTAGGGTCAAGTGAGTGTCTAAGGTCAAAACCTTGAAACGTTGCTTTGGTATAGAGTTTTTTTAAAGTTTGCAATGACCTGCTGGTTCATGGGCTGGAGGAGAGGAGTGGTATTCGGGGGCAAGAACTTTACTGTGATGAACCCAAACTCCTCGAAAATTAGGTCATCCAAGTTGGAGGATGAACAGGTGCATTGTCCATTAATAGGAGGTACTTTACATCCAATTTCTTTTCCAAGAGGTAATTCTTCACACTAAGGCCAAACACTTCATTGAACCACTCGGCGAAAATTTCTCTCGTGACCCATGTATGGAAAATTTTATAGGGGGTTACCTGCATGTACCTCAACATTACATGTATACAAGTAATCTCATTGGGAGACAACAACCATGTTGTTTATCGTAGTCACCCCATGTAGACATGTGAGAAAACCACTCCTGGTCCCAGCAGGTGGTTCCTTCGACCTCACAATCTTATCCATATCTATCCGAGACCAGTATGAATTGGACAGCACCCACAAGTACGGCGCTACTAATTAATTGTGGACTGAAATAGATTATATTAGTTTAACTGAATGAAGGGGGAGGGGTAGGTTACACATGGATATATCCATCAAGGAAAAACACTTGTACATAATCCCACCACTTACCAGATATTCTCTGGTGGCCACACATGATGTAGCTGTATCGCCCATAACCTATCCAATTACAGCATACCTAACTGGCGAGTATCAGTCTGCTATAACTAGAAGGGTTACTCAACTGTGGGTGATTGATGCTCCTTATTTCCTCCATTCACCATCTCATTTCGATGTCCTGCTACACCGACAAGGTTCTTATTCCAGCAGGACAAGGTATCCGTTGGTTTGTCCCGGTTTAGAAGTCATGACACCATAAAAACTTCACTATCCTCGGGACAGGAACCATGAGGTCTACACGTGTCCACTCGGAGCAAGGCGACTTATTTCACTTCACGCATTCTCTTAACTTAGTGTTATTATCACTGATTACATTACAATTCACATAATTATGTCTCATAATTATTATGCACATTAGAAGTCACTCCATTAAGATCTGAGACCGATGAGTGATGATTAAATCATGGGTATTTTCCTCTGGACACTCCATGGTGTCGCACCAGTCACCACCGGTCCTACAATTATTCACTAATTTTACCACTTTATTACGGTGGTCCCGTAAATCACGTTCACTCGCTCTTCACCAGGAACAGTTACGACACTTCCTATTATGAAGTGAGGCCTATATTAATCCTTAGGCCGTCGTGAATGCCAATTTCCTGGTCCCATGCTTACCCAGCCTCTTAATTCCATTCAAAACACTCTCGCTTCCTTGATGCCCTGTCTCGACCTCTGCCCTGCCCATCAGCACAGGCACAGAGCTTCCCTGTTGGTTCTATTCCATTTTAAAATACATTTTTTTTACCCATATCAACACATTAAACACCTATTAGGCACTATAGCTTCGGAAAATTAAAATATTTTCCACAAGTCTCTCAACATCTTCAAGTACTTGCAGTCTCTGTTTCGAAAACATACTTGCACCTTTTGCAAGAACAACTTCCTTGAATGCCGTTTTGTTGGCCAAGATAGTAGTGATGGTTGATTGGGGTTTGGTATACAACCTGGCCAGCTGCGAGACACGCACTCCACTTTCGTTATTTGCAATTATCTCTTTCTTTATTTCCATACTAAATCCCTTTCTACCACAGGTTGGCACTAGAAGCTGTCTTGGGGCCCATGGTGATTTATTTTGCAGTTACAAGCACTGAAAACACTGATAATATGAAATGTACCGAATGTATGCGTACAACCACACTGGCTAGCTTGTAAACACTGGCACACACGGGGCTGCTGAGGTGCGCTCAGGCCACATGTAGATGTTGTACCAGATGAATCACATTGGGCGAGTTTTTATCGTTAGCCAGGCCAAAATTTTTACACTCAAATGCTTCGTTGGGCAGATTTAACGTTATGCGATGTGTTCATTAGCTGAGGGTCCACTGTATGATCTTCGTGATGCATCCTAATGCCTCTCAATTGGTAGGCAACTATTATTGGCCAGTAAATAGTTACATTACCTGTTGTGTGAGAATTAAAACACACTGGAAGGCATCCCATTAACACCTCACACCATTTAGCACCAATCTGACAGTCATTTCATATATCTGGACCCTTCCAGATATACTGTCTCTGTTTTATCTCAGTGGTAAACCACATTGCCAATATCTTCTCTATTGCTCCAGTTACCCAGAATTAAATGCCACAAATTCTGGTAAATTCTTCCATTATGCCATATTAGATAAAGATAAAGGTAAAGATAAAGACTTTATTTCTTTGTAATGGTTACAATGTGTAATTACAATTTTGGTTTGTTGAGTGCAAGGAAGCCACTATCATGCCGAGGCATATTGGGAAGACTAATCATAGTATATAATTACTACTTAAATCTAGACAAGATAAGAGTGGTTAACTTTTATTAATATCTTTAATCTTAATACAGCCTCTCCTCACTTAACAATGGGGTTCTGTTCCTGAAACCCAATCATTAAATGAATCATTGCTAAGTGAGGAGCATACTATAATGGTAGTGAGTTTGTGTCAGCCATCTTTGATATTGTTTTAATGTCACCTTTGTAACATTCATAACATTTTAGGTATATTTTTAAATGTTTATACAGTAGTGTACAATATATTGAAATAAACAGAATAGAGGAAATCAGCTCTAATATACATTTTTTAGGTATGAATACTGGTCACAGAGCCTGTCGTAAGTCTGAGACTCGGTAAACGAGTACGTCACTAAGTGAGGAGAGGCTGTACTAATGCAAGGTAGTCAAGGTGGAGGTTTGTGAGAATAATAATTTTGAAGTTGCAGGTAATTAATGGTTCAAGCAGTAATATTTAATGGATTGGCAGATGTGTAATAGGCTACAGGTCATATAATATTATAACTGATAAGAAGCTTTTTGGTTAGTATTAAGAGATGAGATGATTTTTAAAAATCTTGATACAGTAAAAAAAACTTTTGATAAAAAAAAATCCCCAAAAATGCTGACGGATGTGTCTATAAGATTCCTTGTAAAATTTGCGATAAAGTTTATTAACTGCCAAACTAGTGAAAGTCTCGAATTAAGATTAAAACAACATAAATAAGCATTAGAACTGGACAAGATTCTATTGGTCTAGTTATTCATGTGAAAAAATTTTAATCATCCAATAGATTTTGAAAAAATTGAGAAAGTTGTATGAAGCAAGTTCATGGTCGACAGTAATATAATTGAATCATGTTTCATAAAAGCAGTTTTGAAATAATATGAATATTTCCTTTGTTTTATATTAATTAGATTCATCTAAAATTAATAAAATTTGGGAAGAATTTAATAATACATTAAACAAATAATAAATCTTAATTTTTGGTTAGAGTACTAGGGTTTGGCAAATATTTTGTTAGTGGCTGGATTGCAAAGGACCTGCCTAGTATGGCCAACAGACCTGCTGCAGTGCTCCTCCTATCTTATGAGTTGGGTGTTGTCACGCATTAGGTGTTTCTTTGTTGTGGGATGTGATGGTGAGGTGTAGTCTTGACTCTTTATATGCCTTCCTTTGAAGTATTGCTTTTATAGTCCCTTGATAATGTGAGAAGTCACGAAAGCACTTGGAATTTCACTATTCTTTTACAGTTTTGTTATATATATATATAAAAATATATAAATATATATATATTAATATATATATAATATATATATATATATATATTATATATATAAATATATATATATATATATTATATATATATATATAATATATATTATATTATTTATTTATTAATTTATTTATATATCACAAAAAAGTCGCCAGTCTCAATCAAATTAATTTTCAAAACGTCTTCCAAAAGGGGGGTAATGGACGGTAAAGAATTTCTGAATAGTCAGGATCTCTCATCACTACAAAAAATGAGAAAAATGCTATGGTAGTTGTTTTAAATAAGAGATGAGGTCATAATGAGAGAAACCAAACAGAAAACAGCGACGTACTGGCATTATATCATCACCAACGTTAAAACTATAATAAACGCTAGCTATTTCATGTTAAATTCATTTGATGCTCACATATCTTACTCTAGGTTAGTGCATAATAATATCAGTAATGACCAAAGGTTAATTATGAACACGGTAGTTCCTCGGCAAATACTTACAGTTTACAAAACTACAAAAAAAAAATATGGAAACTCCTGTAGCACTAGTATTACTTTCTTATTTTTCCCACAAAAAATAATCATAATGCTAGCAAATCTGTGCTCATTAAATGACTGTAGCCAGTTTACCATAATAAATTTAAATACCGTTTAATGTTAGGTTCAGTGTTTGTCAGGAAGCATGATAAATGCTTCCTGCTGACATGGAATTAGTTACATTATGATCCACTACTCAAGCTTTCCATCATCTGACTCAGGCTTTCTGCTCCCTCATGGGCTAACCCACTTTGTAATTAAAGATATAATCACTTTGTTTTATAAGTTTTTGCCTATAAGAGAGAACGCGCAGTAATGGATTTAAATTAGATAAGTTTAGATTTAGAAAGGACATAGGAAAGTATTGGTTTGGAAATAGGGTAGTTGATGAGTGGAACAGTCTACCTAGTTGGGTTATTGAGGCTGGGACTTTGGGTAGTTTCAAATCTAGGTTGGATAAGTACATGAGTGGGAGGGGTTGGATTTGAGTGGGACTTTCACATCAGAGCTTATTTCTTGGGTGGCATTGAAAATTGGGTTGGGCAAATGTTTTGTTAGTGGGATGAATTGTAAAGGACCTGCCTAGTATGGGCCAGCAGGCCTCCTGCAGTGTTCCTCCTTTCTTATGTTCTTATGTAAACAGATGGGGGTTTAGGTACCCTTATCAAACACACAAACAGTAACTACTAAAGCAGTAACTAATAGAGCGGTAAGCTTGTCCAAATATACAAGTACAAATACAAATAGAAATACAAATAACCAGATCTTCACTTATGGAGGTTATTAGTAGAATATTCGAGAGGTTATTAGTAGAATACAGTAAATCAACCATTAAAATCACATTATGAAATCCTCTGTAGTCTGCAACCCAACAAGCAAATGGCTTCCACATGGATTACATGCATCCTTAGTGGAAATTGGGCTCACACCCCATGTGCAGATATCCAAGAATTATCTACAAGAGGTATTAAATCAGGAAGTGTTTTTGGGTTCGCCCAAATGAGATCAATCTGTGGACTAAAATCACATTGGTATTAAAAGAGGATAACATCAAAGCTGCCTTCATAGAAAAGCTGAAGCATTCTATAACAGATGGGAAAATAAAAATGTCTTGGCTAGATGGTGCTTTTGCCCTTGGTGCAGATGCTCTCCTGGCTGACAGTAATTGTATGAATGGAGGTGCTGACCAGGTAGTCAGGAACTGTAAGGCTGGAGGTGCTGTCCTGGTAGACAGTTACTATGAGGCTGGAGGTGCTGTCCTGGTAGACAGTAACTGCATGCATGGAGGAAAACATATTAGTGCCCTCAAGGGAGACAGGAGCTGTAATGGGGAAACAATTGCAGTCAAGGACAAGATAAAACCAATATTACAAACTAGTGATACCATAGGAGATAGCAAACAAGGGGACTCCACTAATAATAGTGAGGATATATTACCAGAAACAACTGGTGAGAGCTCCATTGTTAGTACTAGTGAAGATAAGAATGAGACAGGAAAACATGCACCAACAGAGAATACAGTCACAAAAATCCGAGGCAAACGGAAACCAAGCCTGTGCACATATTATGAACTTGGTATCTGCAGGCATGGGATATCTGGAAAAACAGATGGGACGTGCAACTTTGACCACCCTAGAAAATGCCATGCAAATATGATAACAGGAAAATGCAACCTCCCTTCCTGTAAGCTTTTTCATCCTGAGATGTGTTCCTCTTCAGTACAGGAAAGACAGTGTTATAACTAACATTGCCAGGCATACCATCTAAAGGGGACTAAAAGATATAAAATATTCAGTTAGTTTAATAGTTTAATATGTTTATTATGCACCCCATACCCATCCTGTGGGCGGTAGTCACCCCATACCCATCCTGTGGGCGGTAGTCACCCCATACTCATCCTGTGGGCGGTAGTCACCCCATACCCATCCTGTGGACGGTAGTCACCTCATACCCATCCTGTGGGCGGTAGTCACCCCATACCCATCCTGTGGGCGGTAGTCACCCCATACCCATCCTGTGGGCGGTAGTCACCCCATACCCATCCTGTGGACGGTATCACCCATACCCATCCTGTGGGCGGTAGTCACCCCATACCCATCCTGTGGGCGGTAGTCACCCCATACCCATCCTGTGGACGGTAGTCACCCCATACCCATCCTGTGGACGGTAGTCACCCCATACCCATCCTGTGGGCGGTAGTCACCCCATACCATCCTGTGGGCGGTAGTCACACATACCATCCTGTGGGCGGTAGTCACCCCCTACCCATCCTGTGGGCGGTAGTCACCCCATACCCATCCTGTGGGCGGTAGTCACCCCATACCCACCTGTGGCGGGAGTCCCCCATACCCTCCTGTGGGCGGAGTCACCCCCTACCCTCCCGTGGACCTAGTCCCCATACCCCCCCTTGGGCGGGATCA